>CANUEY010325746.1:0-23630 GCA_948099555.1 Croton setiger | reverse complement strand
TATATATATACATACATACATGAATGTTTTGAACTTGCTAGAATAGTTGAATTCAACAATGCATCCATTTAAATTATTTGTGCATTTAATAACTTTTTGAAAGATGAAATTATAAGAAGAATGATAACAAAGAGAGAGCATATCATAATATTATATCAGTTTTTATATATTATATTTTATATTAAAGTTATTTAGAAATAAAATATTTATTTTAAATAGCAGCCAAAAGAAAAGTTTACTATCATAATATTAATTGGGTAAATTATATATATTCAATATTTCAATTTGATGAAGATTTGCATATATTTATTTTGTAATTTCACAAATTCAGCAGAATTATAAAAAAATAATTAAATAAAAATATTTTTTTAACAATATACTAAACAAAAATAATCCAAATTATTAAAAAAAATTAATACTTTTTAATTTTGTAGTCAAGAACCATCAAATTACTATTAGCTTTACATCTTTGAATAGAATGACCATAGTAATTTACAAAATAGTCCTTGGGAAATTTCTTGGTCATATTAAAGTTGGCCGCCCTTCTTATCAACTAATACATTTTTAGCCAAATAATTATTCATAGCACACCAAATTGACACCCAAAACAAACCTTTTGCTGAGTCAGTGTGCCAGCTCATCCTGCCACGTGGAATATTAAGCTAATTCATCAATTGATTTACCAATTCAAGGTTTTTGAAGACTATTTGTTTTTTTCCTTATATGAGTTATCAAATGCTAATAGTAGAGACGTTCATTTTACTATTTTTTAATACATGAAGAACGATTAGTCGACATTTGGATTAGTTATATCTGATATGAATTCTGTCGACATTTGGATTAGTTATATCTGATATGAACTCCGTCGACATTTGAATTAGTTATATCTGATATGAATTCCGCTATAATTTTGAAGCAATATTTTGTGTTTTGGCATTATGTAAAAATAGTTTTTTAAGTACCTTTAACTATTGTTTTATAAAAATAGTTCATAAAATATTAACTCGTTTACTTTTAAGTTTTAAGCATTTTTATTTTATAAATAGTTAATACAAATAATTAGTGTTACTTAAACAAATAGTTTTATGATATAATTAATTATATGAGTAAGTCATTCGATAGTAAAATGACTATTTTAATTTTTAGTGATTTATTTTGTAAAATAAAATAATTATTTATAATAAATTTTTAGATATTATACTAAGCAATAAGAAAGAAATTTTTTTTAAATAAAATAAATTTGTTAGTGATAAATAGCCATTTTAAAAAATTAATGGACTTAAAAAAATTGGAAGAGCTCAAGTGACTAAATTATTATACAACTTCATGCATTAGAGTAGCTTAAATACAAGATTATTTAAGTTAAACAAAATTACTATTTCTCTTAATCATCATCAACATATATAGTTTCTTGCTTAAACAGGCCACCAAACAGCTTCCTTACCTCTGCCTTTGATTCTGCCTCTTCTTCCTCTGCCTTGGCCTTTGGCTTCGGCTGCTCTTTCGGTTTCAGTGCAGGAAATTTTGGTTTAGCTGCAGGTGGTTTTTTAACAACAGCTTTTTGTCCTGGCAAAGACCGAGCCTTCGCTTGTCCTCTTATGGTAGCAACCTGCACATTTGATTTTTGATTAGTTGTTTGAACTGCCAACGTCAACTGGGTACTGAGCTTGTCCCATGATAAGCCTGCACTGATATCCTTTGCTCTGCTTAACAGGTTTTCAACTGAAGCAGCTCCTGCAGCTTCTGCCTTTTCTGGAGCTTCTTCAGCTGCTTTAGTTTGTTTCTCTGAAAGCTTTTTCACTTCCTCTGTGAGTTTATTTGCTTCGTCTGCTGCTTCACGAGCCACCGCAGCTGCTACTCTTGCCTCTTCCTCTTTTGCCTTCGCAATTGTTTCTGCATAAACTTTTCTCCTTGTGTCTTCGGGAATTGCACTGAATGAATGAAATAATCACTTGCAAGATTATGAAAATATTCTTATTTGGTGCAATGTTGTAAAAAAAAAGCAATGAATTACAGGCAAGAGTCGGTTTGTAATTGCGATCGAAATCATTTTCTAGTAAAAACAACAGTTCAAGAGCCAAAGCTGTTAAGATTAAGAGGGAATTTGGCAGATTTTAAGCACTTTTAACAAATTTTAATAATCTTTGATCAGTCTTATGACCTGTAATCAACATTCTGAGCATCTGTTCAAACGCTAATCTCAAATAGAATTTAGTAAGATCGTTAAGATCATTCAAACATTGTTTACCTGAAAAGCTCATCCACAGACTTTAAGGGGGCCGATGGATCCGTAGAAACTTCCACCACCTAATTTAGAACATAAACATATCAATTATTAGGAACCTACAAAGGTTGAAACAAGCTACCCCTGCAAACTAAGCCCAATCATCCGATAAATGTACCTTATTTTCTGCTATTTCTGTATTTGAGAAAACTTCAGCTACTATTGATGCTATCCGAGACATTGCCACCTAAATTTAACAATACAAAGCATAAACAAGTATAAAAACAAAGAGAAGGTTATGCAGATAAAGAGTTCTTGAATTAATGAAAACAGAAACAATTGCATACATTACATTACTTTGTAGTCGTTCGCACCCGTATTTGTATTTGTATTTGCTTTGCTTCCTTCAGGTGAAACAACAAGATTATATGAACTTTCTGGCGAAAAATCTTCTGTCAAGCTTGTCTTGATGAATGTATACCGAACATCTGTCTCGATTACTTGCTGAAGGAACTCAGATACGCTTAATGGCTGAGATTGCGCAAACAAATTATTAAAGAACGATGTGATCCCATCTAGAACATTGTAAGTGGAAGTATTTGTGTTCCCGTTGTAAATGATCGCGACATGACCAACTCCTGATAACTGAGCAGCCTGAATTATTTGCAAGGCATCAGATGTGGTGACTTCAGAATTAGGACCATTTTCTGAAGGACCAATTGTGACCACAACTTTAGTTGCATTACCAATTGCTTTAGCAATCGCTTCTGCATCTTCAAATGTTGATTCGACAGCGTTTAAGCGTTTCAGTTCTTCTTTTGATATGAACTGTAACAAAAAAACAGAATTGTGAACATAGAATTCGAAGAGGTGCTTTTCTCCTTTTGACTTTTAAAAATGACTTATAAAAAAGCATCACTTTGCTGCTTTTATAAAAACAACTTAAAAGCCAAGAAACTCAAGCAAACATGTAAATAATTGGTTTTTGAAGGAAAATGCGCTTAAAAATTACTATTAACCAATGCCAAATTCCCTTATAGTAGCATAGATTAGGGGCGCAAGTCCTGTCTTAAAAGCATTCATGCTTTTAAGACAGGACTTGGCCAAGAACTGCATAACTGACAATTACAGATGTATCGAATTCAGATGAAACAACAATGTGATCAACTAACCTTATACTCCGCAGCAAAACGAGCCAATTCCTGAGCAGCATCAAGCTCAGGAACTCCGGCTCTAACACTGAAACCTTGCCGCAACAACATTTGCGCAATCCGAATACCTGCTAGACCAGTAGCACCAGCTACAAACACAGTTCCAGGATCCTTTCTTCTAGGAAAAGACAACCCAGAACCTGGATTACTTACAACAGGAATTAAAGACTTCATATCAGGGGCCTTACCGAAATTGAAACTAAAGGGGTTGGAATTCAAATTAACTGGAGCATCAGCTTTGTTTCCTTCTGGTGCGGATCTCTTAGCAAAAACTCTATGAAGTGTTGGAATCTTGACATTGTGTTTTGAATGGGGTGATGTAGTTAAGAGAAATGAGTTAGAAGTTAGAGTTGGAGCCATGAAATGCAGAAATGAAGCTTCTGTATTTTACAGTTTTTAAAATAAAAAAAAAAATTATAATTTTAATTAAGCTATATCCATTTGTAATGCAATTTCTGCAATACTGAAATTGCAGAAACTTTTGATGTTTGGATAATATCTAGATTTGAAGGTATGAGACAGCTAGCAAATGGGGTAATGCCACGTAGTCATAAGTTATCTAATTGAGAGAGCTGGGCACCAGACGTTCTTCTAGCTTCATTCAGTGTCTTCAACCACATAGAAAATGACTGATGTTATATAGTGCTTAATTTTTGGATCATCTCATTAAGCTTTTTTTTAATCATGATACTTGCTGATTTCGACTCACTGATGTTCATTTTTAGTTCTGATTTGCATGTTTTTAAGTCGTAATTTATATATATATATATATATATATATATATATATATATATATATATAAACCATCAAATTATCAAAACTAATTGTAGACCCCAACCACAGTTTATGAACAAATGTTCTTGTCTGATCATGGCAATGAAGCGAAACCAGGCCAGTACAGACGATTGGACGAACTATTCATCATGAACCAGCGAATCCGATTATGGTACGAAAAGAATTTAAACTTGTCAAACTTCCTGTTGAAGGGAGGGGAATCGAAAAATTTACAAAAGAAATCGGGTCCGATTTGAACTGCCGATTTCAGCTCGACCCAAATAAATCAAAACTATTAAGGGTTCATGGTTACGTTTAAACCCAGCAATCATGAAACAAAGAACACAAGTTTACGTTTAGCATGGTTACAAAATATGCTACTTTAAAATAACCATGTACCACACAAACAAGAACCAATCAAAACCCATCAAAGATGGCAACAAAATCCTGTGATGTGACAATGGAAAACTAACACCAAAGAAGACGTGCACAAGATTCAAGAGGGAAGACGAAACTGAAATGCAAAAAACTTATATGAGAGACATTTGATCATTTAAATTGTAGCTCTTCATATAACTAAAATAATCGTATGCACTTCAAGCACAACCAAATACAAGAAGCTATAACATCAAAGCCAATCAAGAGATCTTGCAAACAAAATGTAGCGAACATGCGATAATTTTGCCACTGCAGAACCTGCCTCTCGCCAGCAGCAGTAAAACACCAATCATGTCATGTTACAACCGCCACAGAAATTACTTCAGTTTGGCGGATAGATCTGACTTAAGTTTAATCAATCAACTGACTGAATGAATACGAATAAAGACAAAAAAAAAAAGATTGCTAAGAATGATTGAGTAATAAAAAAGAAGATGGTAGCAAACCCATTTGCCCCATGCTCGTCAACATTACCCAACAAAAATGTTCACCGAGGACAAAATCGTGAACCACCGGATTCCTATATTATGGCATGCAATACCAAATGAATCAAAATTACAAAACCCCATAAATAGAAACATTCTTTGTTACCTAATTGCAACCTAAAAAGAGCACCATCAACCAATAAGATATGAATACCTTCCATTTGCACTGCAACTCAACAAAATCCAAACTACACTAGAACATTACTATTTACCTGTATAATCAGTCTTCAAAAAACATGGTTCTAAGCATGTTATTGCAATGATAACAAAAACTATATGGGCCCCAAGTCAGGCAGGAAAACATGCTAAGCCCCCAGCGTAAATCACGTTCAAGAAGAAAACCTAAAATTGCTCCCTAAACTTTAGAACCATATGTCAGCCTAAAAGATGATAAACTGGGTGGGTGACTTTTTCCTATTCTTAAATATTTGCATAAGCCAGAGATGGAAATGTGGAAGTCATTCAACACCTTAAATTGCAAAGTATTGGACATAATACAGATCTAATTGTAGCATCATATGTACATGAAAATCTAATTATTGCATCATATGTACATGAGAAAGCCATATCAAATAAACAAACTCCATGCAGATAATAGGATAAGACGAGCGCGAGAACAATAGCACCAGGGAGAATTATAGAAAACAAAGTCCCAGGAACAACTTTAAAGCTGCAAACCATGCAAAAATAAATGAACAAAGATGAGAAATCACCAACTATAACCAAGCAGGTTATCCAACAGAGTTAAAGAGTGAAAAATACAGTAAAAATAATAGCACTTCACCTGAACTCGGTGCTCAGAATGATTTGCATAGTCTGCTCAAGCATGTCAGCTAGTTGATAATAATTTCATCTACCAATATGACCAGAAAGCCAATTTTAGTATTAACCAAATACCACTTAACTGAGTAGAGACCAGTAGGTTAACTATTTTCACTGAGAAACAAAGGTTAGTTAATATCACAGACCCAATTCACATAATACTGAATCTCATTGCTCAACAGAAGCAAATAAGACAACATTTCATCATTAATAAAATGCAATAATTGATAAACAAATTACATAAGTATGTGCCACTGACGCAATGAGATGAATTGACATCCATATCCCTGTAAATAACTGCTTTCATAATCTCAAATAATAATAATAAAAAAAAAAGATCCCCAGCCAAGGGAAAACAGTTATTACCAGAAAATCTACCAGCAAGATTTGCTTAAAGTTGCACTCATGAGAATAGCTCAGGAAATCCTCATTTATCCATTTCAGCTGCTGCATTAAACAGACTACATCAATAGTTACCAACATAAAAGAACTCTAGTTCAAAATAAAAGTCCCTAGCAAACATATAAAGAACAACTTAACAAGAGAAAAACAATAATGTTCATTGCATGTAACAATTTAGTGACTAATGCCCTTCTTTGCTTTTAGTGATTCAAGAGCCTTCTTCCTCAATTCAATTTCAAGTTTCCTCTGCTCAGAAGGTGAATCTTCACTGTCACTTGGATGAGAATTCCTCCGTGTGCGTTCACCACCATCAGAAGAATTGACATCACTTGTATCCTTCAATCTGTGCTTCTCCGCACGCCGTTCTTCTTTTCTACGACGTCGTTCCTCTCGCCGCCGACGTTTTTCCTCTTTCCGCAGTTTCTTCTCTTCCTTCCTCCTCCTCTTAGCCTCTTTCCTTTCATCAATTTCCGAGTCGTTGCTGTTATCATCTGAAGCCACTTCTTCTCCGTGGGATCTCTTATGTTTTCGCTTTTCCTTGTTCATTTTCTTGTAACTTCCATCAGAATCCGAATCAAATACACCACCACCATTACTATGATCTTTTTTTTCAATCAACTGCGCAGCTCCTGATTTTTGGTGCCTATCATTGCTCACACGTGAATGCTTTTTCTGATCAGATTTATGGCCCTCTGCAGAAGACAGTGGCAAGTCTTTATGTCCCTCTTTCTCAGACATTCCAGGATAAGCCCCCTTTCGATTACCCTTCTCACTGTCAAGAATAAGTGCATGTAGAATCTCAAAGGTCAAGTATAAAAATAATGGTAGCAGCAGGAAAGATGAACATAGAACCAGTAAGCTGTACCTCATTATTTCCTGGTCTTTCTTTCCCATTTCCATGGTATCAAGACGGCCCCGAGATTCAGTAACCTGACCAGCGACATCTCTTTCGGGAGAATGCTCTTCCTCTGAGTGAATCTCCACAGGAAAATCTTTCTGCTTATTCTTAATAGAAGAATGCATGAGCTGTTTATGTGGATACTTGGATTTATAATCTCTGCCATCCCAAAGAGAAAAAATGAGAAGTAATATCATATGTTTTTTCTAGGGAAAAAAAAAGGCCAAATAATTGGAATGATGGACTTGCTAAGAAGCAATGCATATTAGGATCATCAGAAATTGTTAAATTCAAAATCTAACCGAGAATGATCAGCTTCCTCCTGGCTAGATTCAGAACTTCCTTGATAAGATTGCAGCTCCCTTGGCTTCTCTGCTGGGCTCAAACGTTTATCATTTAAGGTTTGCACCCTTCTTTGCCTCACAGGGCTAGCAGACAGGCTAGAAGACCTACAACAGCAGCAACCGATATAGATTTAACAGACATCATTCAGATATTACCCAAGAGATGAAAGGACCAGAAAACATGTTAGATATTCAAGGGTTGGATGAACTAATGAAGAAGCTTCCTACCTATTTCTTCTCTCCCTCAGATGCCTTGCTGTGTTGTCATATGGACTTGCCGACCTACACAATCAATCCAAGAATTAAGGTAACACACACACACACACAAAATGTTCAAATAGACAATAAATGACAAGCCTACAGCACATGGCATTGATCAAAATTATAAATACCTCCTGTCTTCACTTGCATTCCTAGTCCTATTAGGAGGTGGAGATTCAGACTTAATCGGTGACCTATCTGGAGGAGACAAAGATGGAAGTTTATCACGAGAATCCTCCCAATCTTTTGCATTTCCTTGTGGTGACCTCAAAGAATTAGAAAGTATACGCTGCACAGGTGGTGATTTATCCTGTGCACTGCTACAAAAATGTTAAAAAAAAAAAACTATCATGCACCAAATCACAATATGAATAAAATTAGGTGAATGGAAAATCCCACAAGAGTTAGGACCATACCCAAATCTCTTTCCTGGAGATTGAACAGGTGACCTAAATTTTTTTGAAGGTCTCACAGGTGAAGGAGACCTACGTCTTACAGGAGAAGGAGAGCTCGAACTACAAGGTGAAAGAGATCTCCTTCGTGAAGGAATAGGTGATCTCCTGCCGGGAGGAACTGGTGACCTATGCCTCGGAGATAGAGACTTCCGAGGAGTGGAAGGAGATCTTTGATACCTCCGGCGGGGTGAGGGTGATCTACGCCGCAGAGGGGGGGATCTTCGCCGCAAAGGTGAGGGAGATCTACGATGTGCTGGCAGCAGTGATCTACGCCACACGGGTGAAGGAGATCCATGACTTATAGGGGATGGTGATCTCCGACGTCGAGGGGGAGAGGGTGATCTTCGACGTCGAAGAGGTGAAGGTGATCGACGGCGGCGAATAGGTGAAGGGGATCGGCGGCGGCGAACAGGTGAAGGCGATCGGCGGCGGCGAATAGGTGAAGGCGATCGGCGGCGGCGAACAGGTGAAGGCGATCGGCGGCGGCGAACAGGTGAAGGTGATCGGCGGCGGCGCACAGGTGAAGGCGATCGGCGGCGAATTGGTGAAGGTGATCTTTGACGATATGGAGAATGCAATCTACGCCGTAATGGAGATGGAGATCTGCGTCGTGAAGAAGATCTAGATCTTTGCCTTAAATACAATTGTCTTCTCCTTGAAGGAGAAAGGGAGCTTCGAGATGAGTACCTCCGAGGGGGTGTAACAGATCTTTTTCCTGGTGAGCGGTAAACCTTATCAGAAGAAATGGATCGCCTTCGCGCTTCCGGGGATCTTGATAGACTCCTTGATTTATGTTTTTCACTGAGATATATATCAACTGCATAAGATGCTACAACTTAAAAGGAAAGGAATCAAACAATTGAAAAAACTTCCAAGTTATTTCAGCAAATTTTATGCGATATCATCATAGATATTTAACACTAAATTCTAATGTTCGGCCTAAAAAATGATGGAAGACAAAAGAAATGAATGATGCGAATAAACTAGCACTAGCATACATGATCCACCCTGAATGACTTCTTGGACTTGAAAATGACTTGCTGTTCCATGAAGTGAGCCTCATCAAAGCCAGTTAAAATACAGCATAATCATGTTCAGACATAAAGTAAAAGGCACAAATGACCTTTCAGTTCAAGGATAAATTACCTATGGGGCGAAGACAAAGAATCCGCTGAATTCGGAGATGTAGAAGACCTGCAAAACTTTGATCATTAAGTGGAGAGGTCTTCCATAATTCCATGCCTTGGGGAAACATGACACTAACAACAATCAAGAACAAAAAGCTCTGTATCTCAAGAAGTAAATATCCACAAGTACTAACAATATAAAATACAACATAAATTTTTTTCATTGTTCATTAAACAATAAAATTTAGCAGGCACGCAAACAGCAGATGTCCCAGTGTATGATCAATTTAACTTAAATATTCAGTTGATTAAAAAAAACTAAACTAAATTTTATTTTATAGTGCGTTTATGCTAGTAGTCTATAATGGTTATTGATATTGATGTCATTAATTAAGTTCAAGCTGCATTTGATTCAACCATGTCACTAGAAATGACAACACATTTTCATTCTTTTAAGGAGGGGTGAACAGATTCTTGCAAATCAGGTAGCTCCTATTGATGTCAGACTATAAGTTAGGAGTGGCCGTTAGCCAGGCTGAGCAGGACTATTGTCCTTTGAGATGCAGAAGTAGCAGGCAATCGCTAAAGAACATTCAACTGAATGCTACTATGCACCTAAAAGGACCCAAACTTGCATGCTGATCTCAAATTGAACAGACAAGGTTAAAAAGAAGAAGAAGAAGAAAACATGTAGTGATGAAAGGATATTCATCTCTCTTACCCATTGTTCCACCGAAAAAAAAAAAAAAAAATCAGCAGAGTGATGCTAATACCAGAGCAAATAATGCTTCCATTTCAAGCCAGAAAGAAACAATTACCCAGTTTCAAAGCCAGTTAGTGATAAATATGTTGCATGTTCATTTTATCTTAAACATTCAATAAATTTGTCATGTGACGGCACACTGAGCAGTAAGAACTGTTCTGTTGTATCCAAGAATTATTAAAGCACCAATATGGTAAAGATAGAGTGATTACACGTCAATTTTGCTAAAAGCACTACGGAGAGCTGTAAGCTTAAGGCCTATTTCAAAAGCCATACTTCCAATAGATTACATGATGAGATCACATATTTCAGCACCTCACAACCTTTGGTACAAAGATCTACCCATGAGCATATAAAGAAATCTTTTATTATGATCAATTAGTCAACTAGTCAACTACAATAGAAAAAAAAAAAAGGGGAACTGTTAAGCAGAAGCACACAAATAGAGTGATCACACATCAATTTTGCTAAAAGCACTACAGAGAGGTGTAAGCTTAAGGCCTATTTCAAGAGCAGTACTTTTAATAGATTATATAATGAGATCACATATCTCAGTACCTCACAAAATTTGGTGCAAAGATCTACCCATGAACCTATTAAAGAAATCTTTTATGATGATCAATTAGTCAACTAGTCAACTACAATCAGAGGAAAACAGGAACTGTTCAGCAGAAGCACAACAAATCCAAGAGAAGAATGCCTAACCTGCTTCTTACTCTCACTCCATTCTTACTTGCAGGTTCTTTCTCCTCCTCACGATCACCAGTTGGACTCTTCCGCACATACTTTGAGTTTATATCCCCAGCAGCAACATTGGCTTTTGTTTCAGCCCCACCGTCCTACAGTAGTTTGAGGTAAAGGACATGAACCCAAATAATTGCAGAAGCTAGCTGAATGCCATGAAAACACAGACTAAGTTAAAACAAAAAACACAACTCTACTGAATGTAACTCCAGCATGAACAAGTTAGTATTACCATCTTCTTCAATCTCTCTCGGTCAAGTTCTTTACCCTCTGACTCTTTCTTCTGAATTTGATCATTCTGCAAACCAAGCTTTATCATTATGATAAAGAAAAGCATGCCTAGTACCTGTGCCATAACATCAAAATATTTCAATTTGAACCTGCTTCTTCCGGGTTTCCTCTTCTTTGGCATCCAAAAACTGCTGAGGAACACCACTTTCATTCTTCTGTGCACTGAGGAGAAGTGTCCAAAGCTCTTTCATAAACTTTCCAGTGTTCTTCTCCATAAATCCAGTAAGAGAAATTTGAACTTCCTTTCCATTCACTTCCTGCATTAGAATTGCAGGAACACCATAATTTAAAACAACTTGATTGTGAAAATAAAAGGGCCAAAATGTAAGAAACTAAGAAAAACAGGCAATGATACTATAGTATGTTTCCATAGCTCAGCTGGAATCTGGAAGTTATATGATTTGCTATGCAAATTTAAGTCCATTCCTAAAGGCAAGTATGTGCACGACTATTAGTTCAAACCCAGAAAGAAAGGTCTAAAGTTAAACTGATACTTCAATGAAAAACAACAAAAGTAAGTTAGTTATCGAGATTCTATACCTTTGCTTCAAGAAGACCATAAATGAAGTTGATAAGAACCTCATCTTCAAACCCAAGAAGCTCAGTAACCCTATTAGCAATCCATGGCCTAATAACATCCATCTTCACTTTCCTCATGTCCACCTTCAAAAATAAACACGCAGCTCATAGCCTTACACTAATAGACAAACAATTCATATCAATAAAAAAAGAATTATTAACTAAAGCTATGGGGAAAATAAAAAGACGAACCAGATGTTCCAATTCAGGAGCAAACTTCTGAGATTTCATCAATTTGGCTTGTTTGTTGGAAAACCGAGTGTCCTGATCAGCAGAAGTACCCTAAAATCCACAAACAAGCAAACACATAATCAGTAACTGAAATTCGAGATCCAGGTTAAAGAATTCAAATTCAGATCTAATAACTAAATAAGAATCGCACAAAAATATGAGAGACTTACCCGGAAAAACCCTCCCGACATTTTTTCTAGGGTTTTGATTGACAGAAGGCGATTGAAGAGAATTGAGAAAGAATCAGAACAAAATATAAAGCGGATAAGAAACAGAAAGAGTGTGACTATGCAAACAAAAGATATAAAATATCAGTGAAGGTGAAAGATTACGCCTTTAACAGCAAGCAATTGAAGAAAATGAAAAACGGAGATGAGAGAAGAGCGATATGGTTATTGTCATTGTCTCGCGATACTTAGTGCGGGTAAGTTCTTTCTCGTCGCGCTAACCCTAATGGCGTGTTTGGATATTTGTGGGCGTAAATATAAGGCGTGAGTGTAAATAAAGAAGTAAAATTTCACTATTTATTTTACCTCCTTGTTTGGATAAGTGAGGTTGTAAAATAGGGCATTTTTCAAAGGAGCGGTTAAAATTTTAAAAGTGAACAGAAAATTGGCAGAGTCAGCATATCTGTTATAGAACTGTTAATGATAAATTGAAGGCTAGAATGAATGATTTAAAAGTAGACAGAAAATTGACAGAGTTAGCATATCTATTATGCGAACTGTTAATGAGAAATTTAAGATTAGAGAGAATGGATTTGAGTGAAAAATGTAATATTTGCATCCATTTCATATTTTGCAAAATATGTCATATTTTACATTTTACTCCCCACCTTGTTTTGCATCAATCCAAACACCTCTTATGATAGAGTAATGAAAAATGACTATTTTTAGTATAATTATTTATTTATCCTTTCTCACACTAACTATATTTTATACAACATTTTTTTTATAATATAAATGTAATTGGAATTTCTAGAAAATTACTATTAATTTATTTTATTTTTTAAATTGGGAGAAATTGACTAATATATATTAAAAAATATAAAAATAATTAAATTGAATAAAATATTTTCAAACATAGAATTTAGAAGATGAATAACTCTAATTTTGGCTAAAAAATTGGTATGTATAAAAAGAGAAAGAGCATATCTAAAAGGAGGAGAGAATAGAAGTAAAATTTTATGACAGAAGTTGGACTTAAAACTATAAAATAGAGACACTCTTAAAGCTTTAAAACACCCAACAAAAAGCAAAAAATCAATTATTTTATATTGTTTAATTAGGTTGAAATTACATTTTAAATGCTTAAAATCGGGTTAATGTGCCTTTATTTTATGTTAAATTGATGTTGGAAAATTAAGTAAAAGTGAATAGTTTTGATTTATGGTTTATATTGACTATAACCTCGTAATGCAATTTAGTGTAGTTTGTATTTCCTGCGATATGATTGTAGTTTTTGTTTTCATCAAACTGCACACTGCAATGCAGTTAACCGCATTTGCTCACCCCATGCTAACTTTTTTATTAAACACTTGAGCAAATTTAACAAAAACATCTAGAATTACTCCTATTTATTCGTATGAAGCCTCTGCAAAAAGTAATCACTTATGAGCAAAGAATGAATTTCTAAGAAGGGAGATATATGATTTAACTATATTGACTTCTATCTTTTAATACACAAAAATAAATAAATAGGGTGAGAGATGATTGTCTTGATGAACTCCTCTAGAGGTTTAAAATTTTGCGACAAGCAACCTTTTCATCCTAATATTAAGAGTAGAAAACCTACATCACACCACTTAGAATCATTCCACCTTTTTTTCATGGAGTGAATAACTTTGTGTGCTATAATCACATTATAGAAATAGTTATTCCATCCAAAAGTGGATTCTTTTAATGTGTCACATCTTGATTTTCAAAATTGGAAATACCATGAATATTAAATAGCAATAAAAAAATCTGTTATAAAATGGCTATGTAAAATTATGAAAAGATTGAGGGTTAAAGTGCAATATGCCACAGAAAGGTATAAGCTTCGGCCTGTGATATTAAGCTTTGACTTATGTAACATGGTAAAGGCTTCGACCTTTGATATTAAGCCTCGACTTGTATAATTCGGTATAGGCTTTCAAATTAAGCTTTAGCTTGTGTAACCCAGTATAGGCTTCAGCCTGTGATATTAAGCTTCGGCTTGTATAATCCGATGTAGGTTTTTGACCCGTTATATAGCCTACGGCCTGTTTTATCTTAGTTATATTTTATTTTCTTATCTACTTGCGGTTCCACCTAACTATTTTATAAAACAAAGAAAGAATTATAAGTTACAGAAATGTTATAACAGAAATAGATTGCAAAATTTATATTTGTTATATTGAATTAAACAGTAAGTTATAATTGTATACGATATTATGCAATACCCTACGATAAGCGTTATGGCACTCTTAGATGGTTAATAGTAATATGGATTAAGTGGTGTTACAATTTTTTGTGTAAGAACATTGATTTAGCCGATTTAGGAAGAATGTAAGGGTTCAAGTAAAAAAATATTTGAATGATTGAGTTTTGGGGATGAAACTCTTTAAGACAATGAGAATTGTCATATTTTAATTTTTAAAATCAAAAATATCGTAAATTTTAAATGACTGTATAAGAAAATCTATCGTAAAAGAGCTAAGCGATATTATAAAAAGTTGGAGGGTTAAAGTGTAATATGCTATGAGAAAGTATATGATTTAGTATGTGAAATTAAACTTTGGATTGTATCACTCAGTATAGTCGAATACACATATTATGGTCATATGTATATTTACAATATTTATTAATAATTAAAATATAACATTAATTTAATAATTTAGAAAAATATTTAGTAAAAATCAAATATTAAATATAACATTAATTTAATAATTTAGAAAAATATTTATTAAAAATTAAATATTAAAAATTAAAATCATTGGCGGTGGCCGATGATGAGTATAATAAGCGTCGATCACCCACCCACACACACAGCTCTTTCTCTCCTCAATCCTCATTTGGGCAAAAACAATCTAGACCACTGCAGATCTTGACACGTGGACCCACTCCATATAATCGGATGCAAACCTATTTATATTCCACTCTTTATTCTTCTTTCTGGTCCGCTCCTCTCTCTCTCTCTGTTTCTCATCTCCTTCTTCACATACCATTCCTCATCATGCCCAAACCCTAAACTTCACCTTCTTTACCAATCTTTTTCACTTTGATTTTTCTCTCCCAGGTTGATTTTTGTTTTCCCTATCAGAAAATTTAAAGAAAAAAAAAACAATTTCTTAATTTGTCGAATCCATTTTTTCCGACGGAGGAGAGAAATTCTGGAGATGGCTACATCGTCGACGACGAGCTCTGTCTACATCCATGTAATTGAAGACGTCATCAATAAGGTCCGTGACGAGTTTATAAACAACGGTGGTCCTGGTGAGGGTGTTCTCAATGAACTCCAAGGGGTAAGCATGCAATTTTCTTATTCTCCTCTCTTTCGTTTACTTTGGTGTTTTGCTTTTTCGACTTTTTTTAAATTTTTTTTTTACTTTAGGGCGTTTTATATTTTCTTTTTCTATCTCTTGAATTGATTACAATTTACAGTATTTGGTGTATTGTTTCGGATCTGATATTGAGTTTCTAGGGTTTTTGAATTTGATATTGTGGCTGAAATTTTATTATCTGCTTTTTTATTTTTTGTTTTTGGGTAGATTTGGGAGATGAAAATGATGCAAGCGGGAGTGATATTGGGTCCAATTGAGAGGTCATCAGCTGCTAAGCCAGTGCCGGGTGGTCCTATTACTCCAGTCCACGATCTTAATGTACCTTACGAAGGGACTGAGGAGTATGAAACTCCCACTGCTGAGATACTTTTCCCTCCCGTGAGTAGTTGCCTCTTTTGTGTTACAATTACATAACTTGGGTAACGGAGATGATGATTAAACTCAGGATGCTGTTTTTCTAGAAAGAGTTTTCTTTTCTTAGTATTGATAATTGAGTATGAAACTCCCACTGCTGAGATACTTTTCCCTCCCGTGAGTAGTTGCCTCTCTTGTGTTACAATTACATAGCTTAACGGAGATGATGATTAAATACAGGATGCTGTTATTCTAGAAAGATTTTTCTTTTCTTAGTGTTGATAATTGATATATTCTTATGATTATTTTTGTGATTTTTGGATAAAAAAGCTCAAATGGGTACATTTTCTGCTGTGGTACTTATATATGTTAATTGTACGTGACCTCTTAAGTGAATTATGAGGGTGTTTGGCATTGCTTATGCTTTTTCTGTTTTTGGCCTAGTGCACTTATTCACAAGCAGTGTTTTGCTGCCTTTTTTTTTTTTTTTTCAAATAGCTTAAAAAAGAAAAAAAAAACAAAAAAAGCTTAAATGAACAAATAAATGACTGGTTTTTAAGTTAAGAAGTGCTTAAAAGCGACTTAAGAGCCATGCCAAGCACCCACTACATGTTTATTTATTATGAATTTTGTAATTTTGATGTGGGTTCTTGGATTTGTAGACACCACTTCAAACTCCTATTCAGACACCACTACCTGGAAGTGCGCAAACACCTTTACCTGGAAATGTGCAGACACCTTTACCAGGAAGCACAGACAATTCCTCTATGTATAACATTCCTACTGGACCTACAAGTGAATATCCCACCCCTGTTAGTGATACTGGCGGCAGTTCTGAGGCAAAAGCTGGAAGGCCTAGTCCTTACATGGTAGGCATGAACGTGATTCCTTGTTCAGCCTTTCAAATATTTTCTTATAATAGATTATTGTTCCAATATTAGCAGCCAGATCTTGCTCCCTTGTTCTACTTTTGTGATTTATGGTGATTTTTCTCTATTGTCTTTTTGACAGCAACCCCCTTCTCCTTGGATGAATCAAAGGCCTCCTCTTGATGTTAATGTTGGTAAGTTTAATCCTTTTATAAGTAACTTCCTGTCTATTAAATGGTGTTTAAACAATGAAATTTTATTTTCTTGTAGCATATGTGGAAGGACGTGAAGAGGGGGACAGAGGAAACAACGCTCATCAACCTTTGACACAGGTAACTTTTATAGCTTGTGTATATTGAACCTATGGAATAACGGTTACTTTTCTGCTTTAATAAATTGAAGCTTCAGACAGGTTGAGGATATTCCTATTCAGAAAGACCTGATTGATGTTAAATCTGAATAGTGTACTTAGAACTTGAAAATAGTTTCCTTTGTTCCTTGTGTCTTCTTAAATGATAAATACATAAATCACTTACATAGTTGTAGGTTATCAGTTTTAATATTGGAAAATTCCAGGACTTCTTCATGATGTCTTCTGGGAAACGCAAGCGTGAAGATTTTGCAACTCAGTATAACAATGGTGGATTCATACCTCAGCAGGATGGAGCTGGGGATGTCCCCACCGAAGCTTTACAGGTTGGTATTATTTTTTTTTTTTCCTTTTATCGTTTTTTTAAGGTAAACATTTGTTAAAATGAATTTCTATCAGTTTCCTTTCCTGCATGTCCCTATTTTGTGTATTTTTTATATTGCATTCTATTGATTCACATTGAAAATTATGTTCATTATTTGGCTTTAGGGTGTTCATGTGAACAAGGTTTTACCAGTTGAACGGTCTAAATTTTTTATTTGCAATATGTTTTTATCATTTAGTTAACTAGCTCATGTTTGTTAAACTGTTCAAAACCTTCATTTCACTGCCTAAATAATGCACTTTAGAGCAATTGAGACATTTGCATTTATAGATAGAAGGTTGGTTTAAAAACAGTGGTGACCTGGTGAGCATCTATTTATTGAATAAATCTGTCTTGATTCTTTTCTTTCTCTATTTTGACTTTTCAACCAGACTAGGACGACTGGTGCCTAGATAATGTGAAATGGTAGATTCTTATAACCAAGTAAATTTTTGTGCTTATTATTGATAAAACATTTGGATGTCCTAGTTTTTTGGACTTCTAAATCACATTAACCTTCACATGGCATCAGCAGGCCAAGTGCACCTGCAATTACTAAATGTATTAGGGTTTCATGAACATGACTAAATAGATGTGTAATTTTTGTCCTGCAGTTCTTGTTTCTGAGTGCTATTTTCTTAACTCTGCATATGACCTGCATGTTTTAATGTTCCAAAAACACTAAATGTAAGTTTTCTTGACAAATAAACTAATTATTTTTCTTGTAATTTCATTTATTACTTGTGATGTTCATTGCTCAAACTATTCAAATTCTTCGAGTGTTTTGGCTTTGAGCTGTTATTCTATTGGTGAAGTAAAACTGTCTTCCACATCAGGCTTATATTGACTTTAAAGTGGACCAATTTATTTTATCACCAGGATGCACAGTGTTATTTATTTTCCTTTACATGCTAGTGTAATTCAACTGTATAGAACTTCCACCAATGTTGTGGCCGTGATGTTCAAAATATCTCAATTAGTTTCTGGATGACTATCCGACCACAAAAGTACATCTTAGGGAAAAGTTGAACTGTGTTCTTTTTCTAGTCAAGAATTCTGAACTTAAAGAGCTTGGGTAATAAGCTAGGATCTACTGCTTCATTTGGAAATATAATGGTTTGTAATAATTGAGTGTATTTGACACCATGATTGCTTGTCAGTCTCTTATTATTTTCAGTTTCTGGTTTATATAGATTTTGTCTTCACTTTCATTTCTTGAGCAATAATAGATTGGTATGAACAACAAAATGCAACTAAAAAAATTTTCACTTCATTTAGCTGTACTTAAGATAGTGATACTTGGATCAATGGTTCACAACTTCATGCAGTTGATGTTCTGGTTGTTAATTACCAACAATGAATTAGAAGATTGGCAAATTCTGGGGTTCTGCCAGCTGATAGGGTCCACAGGCTTTCAGCAGCGACAATTGATTTTTGTTTATGGATGACAATATTTAAAGGGAAAAATAATTTTCTCTTGTTTTCTAATGGCAACAGCAACATTTAATTTTAACTCTAGACGTTTTATTTTTAGCTGATATGAAGTTGGCAGGCAGATTGAACCAGAAACTATAATTTAATAAAATTGACTTGTTTAAAACTGAAATGGAACCAGTAATGATGCTTTATGAGTTGGCTCTTGATGAATAACAATCAAACCCGATTTCGGCTATCAGGGTTTTTAAGGGTCATTGACTTCTTTTGAACTTTCGAGTTGGCTTGTAAAGGCTAGTCTATGATATGCTGTATTGCAAAGGTTCATTTCCCCTGAGCATAGGCCAGCATCCGCTGCTTATGGTTCATAGTCTTCTCTCCTAACAAAGAATGTAGGTATCTATTTTTTTTTTTTTTTTTAATACAAAGTTGATGTTCATTATGCTTGGTGTGATGGCTTCTTGCCTCTATGGTCTTCAACTTAGAGGCATTAGGATAGGAGTCATACGTGGAGTGCTATCAAAAGGTTTGCAAATGATGAAAATAATAATGTTTGACATGTTCACAAAATATTTGATGGTTCATTTGTTTATACCATTGTTAAAATTCAGATCCAAGTTGTATGATTGGATGATTATTCAAGTCCACCTTGCAAAACCTTGCTGGACTCAATTTTTTGTTGAAATTCAGTAAAATCAGTATCGGTTGGCGAAATAGGTGAAAACCATAGTCTAAATGGGTTTCACGATGTATAAGCGGGTTATGCCGTTTTGTGCTTATTGTTTTTATCCCACCGATACTAAAGGGAGGCTAGGTTTCGTTATGTGTACCTATAAAAATGTCTTTGCTCATTTTAAAATTTTTATTGAAAAATTGCTACTTTAATCGCGGGCCTTAGGCAACGTATGCTTGAATCTTAGAAATTATTTAATTTTTCTTATGATCTTATTGGATGTAATATTATGTAAATGTTAGAATTAATTGTAGTATGTAAACATTAGAGTAAGTATAAAATTGGTGTTATATGGACACCATCTAAATTCTATATTCATAATTTTAATTCTTAACTTGTTGTAAATGTTGGATGTGAAATATTTTGTTCATTTTAGGTGGTTTATAAAGTCTTACAATTTTATGATCCAACTTTATGATCGATTTTATGGTAAACTTAGCGATTATAGGTTTAACAATCTTGGTATAGACCATGAATCTTAATTGAAGGGATATTTGCATTTCACATTATATTATTCAAATGATTTTTCATTTGGAAAGTCTTCCACCTTTACTTTGGCAGCATCCTACCTCTATTAATGATTTAGTTGGCTGCCTCTTTTTGGAATGAGATTTTTTGCTTGTTCTGTTGGTTCATGTGATGCGTGGTCTGCTTGTTACGTGTTTTCTCTTTGGCGCTGTCCACCACTGTGTCTGTATCCTTCTCATCAGCACTTAGTTAGTATCCCGACTGTCGAAAATCGAAATATACTTCCATTTTACAGACAATTGTCCAAACAGGCCTAGCATCTGGAGGTTATTTAAAATGGGCAAGTGGTGATCGCTATAAAAGATGTCATGAATAGTATTTGATTCTGGTTACAGTTCATCAGACACTTGTGATGTATTGAGTACATGCAAATTAGTTTTATGATTGTTGTCGGTTCCATGTATCCCAGTTGATTGTGTTATACTAAGTTTTTCATTATTATGACTTGTTGTTGTTAGTTGTTAGTGTGCATCTCTCTCTCTCCCTCTCTCTCGCCCTTGCTCTCTAAACTAATGGTGAAGAATATTCTCTGACTGGAATTATGCAAATTTTTTAAAGAGTGAGCTTTCTTTCTTCTAACAGGCCTGCTTTGTTTGAGATATTTGCTAATGTATTTAATCATATTATGGTAAAATTTCAGGCTAGCCAAGGAAATGGTTCCCTTGATAGACATGAGACAACCACCAGTAGGCAGGTTCTGAAGATTCCTCAATCAGATGGACCCGTACCTGATCCTTATGATGATGTACTTTCAACTCCCAATGTAAGTGATTTTGTCCCAGATAAAGTTCCTTGAGAACAAAGATGAAACCTATTGTATGTTGCTTTCAATAAGCATATACAGAGGGGGTGCTCTTGCTTATATCTGTTTGTCAAATCATCAATATTTTCCAGCTTTGTGAAAGATAAAACTAGTGTTTGTCCTGTTTTCACTGCCTCATATTTCTTGCTCAATATCTTGTAACAAGTCTCATAAATTTTAATCCAACAAAGCCTTTCAATGAAGTGACATTTTAAATTCATATTGTCGTTACTTCTTGACTACTATATCATATGAAAGTTTATTGATGCATGGTTCACTTGCACAATTACTGCCCCTTTTTTGGTGGTACTTGTGTATATACCATCGAAAACAGTCCTGAAATTACCATTCTTAAATTTGATAACCGGTAAAGTATTCATTATTGCATGGAATTTCCTTATGATGAAGTTCTAGAGTTTGACAAGGATGTTTCTTTATTCATTTGCTAATCAGACATGGTACTCTGTTTGCCTTTTCATATGTTCTTTTCTAAAGATATACAATTATCAAGGAGTTGTTAATGAAGACTACAACATTGCAAACACACCAGCACCTAATGGTAAGTTGATGAAATACTTTTTCAAGGTTATGTTTCTTTTCCATAGGCTGTTTTGTTCTCTTCTTTCCCCTTCTTCTTCTGCCTATGAAAGATATAATTATGCTGTATTTTTTTTTTTTTTTTTTTGTAACCTGCCTTCTCCAGACATGCAAGCAAGCACTCCTGCTGTTGTCCCTCAAAATGATGCTGTAGATGATGATGATGATGAACCACTGAATGAAGATGATGACGATGATGATGATTTAGATGACGTAGAGCAAGGAGAGGACATGAACACTCAGCATTTGGTCTTAGCTCAATTTGATAAGGTAGTGTTAGTAATCCTTTTCCTTGATAATTTCTGGTATGCTGAAGCAGAACCAGGTACTTTGAGATGGTATGGTTCAAGATTAGAAGATTATGAGTGTGAGAAATCTGCATGCTGAAAGAGTGAAGACTTGTAGGATTTTGTAGATTTCAAGTTATATACTGGGGAAGAACAGTAAAGGTTCCATTTTGGTTACTAAGTTTAAAGATAACAACAAAAAAATTAAGTAGGCTGTAGCAGTAGTAAAAATTTTTAAATTGGGGGTGCACGTGCACGCATATACACACGGACAAAAGTTGAGTTCCTGTTTTCTGCAAATATTAGTTGTGTTATTAGTGGGTCAGTTAGTAATATAGCCGTGTATAGTTCGTGAGTTTTTTTTTTTTTTTTTGTTGATGTAATTTGCGTGAATAGGTGACTCGTACCAAGAGCAGATGGAAATGCACACTCAAGGATGGTATCATGCACATAAACAATAAGGACATTCTCTTTAATAAGGTGAGTGTCTTTGAGGAAAGATTCTTTTGGTGTCTCTTCATCACACTCGAATTCCAGAATTTCATTGCTGTGCTTGGTTTCCTGCAGGCAACAGGGGAATTCGACTTCTGATTTTGTTGGAGAGATTTCTGTCATGTATTAGTATTTTTACTTTAAATGAGCGAAATTCTGAGGAGTTATTGGATGTTGCGTAAAATTTTCTTTCGTCTTGGTTTAGTGAGACCTCGGGGTGGAAGCCGAGCAAGGGTGTTAATTTGCTTAACATCCTCTGAAAGACTTGGTTGGATGGTTGGCCTTTTGTACATAATGGAAGAGCTTTTTCAGCCTTACATGGATGGCAACTTAAGAGACTCCGAGTTTCTCTTAATGAAATTTGTAATTTCAATTAAATACTATACTCTTGGACATAACACAATTTAGGAATCATATATATTTTTTGATGCTCTTTTTTCTCTTAGCTGCAAAAACAACTTTGTGCTTAATTCTGCACTTTCATCTTATTTGACCAGCCTATTTTTGCTTTTCTAACGTTTGTCTAATACTGCTTGTATTACAAGCTAATTAACTACTAACTATGTGGTTACTGGTTAATTAATCTCATTTTATCAAAAGTTGAGTAGTGTTTTCCTCTTGGTACTTATTTATGTTCTTAAAAATTGCCATCTTAGGCTTTTTGCAAATCAAATTAATCCCTAAAAAAAATCGTTTGATATTTACATTTTCATAGCGCAAAAATGCTTATAATAATTTGCGTATAAATGTAGACTTGGTCATGGTTCCAGAACTAGAACTGTATGGTATTATCGGTTCATGGTGCCACGGATTTGGAAATAGTGGAACCATGATCGAATTGTTGACAAAAGGTTCTTTAGCGGTTCTAGAATTGTTGTTCATGGAACCATGATCGAATTGCTGACCAAAGGTTCTTTAGCGGTTCTAGAATTGTCGGTTCATGGTTATGGGATTTTCAAGCAATGGGCAGTTCTTTGAGCGGTTTGAAAACTGTTCTTTATCTGTAAAATCACTCGAAATGTGTTCCACGGGTACGGTTCGAAATTTAGTAGGACATCACAGTTTTTGTTGGTTATGATTATGGTTCTTGAGGGTTGGGAACTAACAGTTGGAGCTTTATTTTGGCTTGGCCTATATACAAGCATGCAAATATATATATATATATATATATATATATATATATATATATATATATATCTATATATATATATATCTATATATATATATA
>CANUEY010325722.1:0-29763 GCA_948099555.1 Croton setiger | reverse complement strand
ACAGTAATATTTGGTTGTCTCAAACTTCCAGAGAGCAATATCAATGGTGATACCACGCTCACGCTCAGCCTTAAGTTTGTCCAACACCCAAGCATACTTAAATGACCTTTTGTTCATTTCTGCAGCTTCCTTCTCGAATCTCTCAATCACACGCTTGTCAATACCTCCAAGCTTGTAGATCAAATGACCGGTTGTAGTCGATTTCCCAGAGTCGACATGGCCAATGACCACAATGTTAATGTGAACCTTCTCCTTACCCATGATAAAATGTGAGAAAGAAGCTGCAAATCATAAACTAAATACATCAGAACAGATCACCCAACATAACTTACAGAAGCAAAATCCTAAGATTACATATTTATCATGATGATCTAATCCACAGCAAGAAATCCAAATTGCATTAGATAACGCCGTGGCTGCTGGGATTCGAGCCCAGATCTCCACAACAAGATTGTGGAATTTACCATTAAAGTACAGCCACCAAGAGATTAGTTCTTTAACCTGGATTTAGGCATCCATTCCAAACAAATCTCGATCTAAACTCAATACTTAGACCGGTTTGATTCTGCCAAATATCCAGATTAAAGAAAAGAGCCACAAATTTTCATAAAACTTATCAGTGCAACCGAATTTAGACTATACAAAACCAGATCAGATTCATGTCATAAATCAGAAAAATAATAAATAAACGAAGAATAGATCATGATAATGAATTATTCAAACGAAATAAACAGATCTCGTGATATAATATCCTAAAACTAAATCAGATCAACCGTTTAATGATAACATTTTATAGTTCATGCAATCAAAATATCCAATACCAAATAAGATCTAATCTAAAAACATATTAACAAGAAGAGATCTAACCTTAGAAATGAAAAGTACAGAGAAAGCAAAGAGAGATGCTAGCCGATGAAATGGTCTCAGCAAATGGAGGAGGAAGAGTGAGGCAGCTGGTTCTTATAACAGGTTTAAGTATTTATCGTAACATCCCTAAAACCTTTTGGCCAAAGTAGGGTTTCTATAGCATCCGTTAGATTGATTTAATCGACGGCTGGAGTGAATTGATCATCTCAGCCGTTAAACTTTCGATATTCTTCAATTGCGGCTTCGATTATGCCACGTCAACTATGCGTTTTCTTAATATTTGCGGAAATAGCCATATTATAGGAAACTAAATGAAATTATATAATATAATACAATAGCTCCTTACAAAAGAATTAATCTATCAATTTAGTTATGTTTTGCATTTAAGATATCATGAGAATTATTTGTTGGTCTAATAAAAGCTAAAAAAAATATATAAATTGGCTTTCACCAAATTGGAAAAAAAATTATGCCTTCATGACTACTCATTCATGTTCTACACGCCTTACAAATTCTATGAGAAAATAACCAAAAATTGGTAAAATTTGCAAATAAGAACAATTTAGAAGCTGCTACTACTACATTGGGCATGTTACACGCTACTTCTGCTGTTGCTGCTGCTGCTACATTGGGCATGTTCTAGTTCAAGAGTTGTCTCTGATTCCTATTTTACATTGCATTTTCATTCATCAATCCCATAGTCCTCGCCGAAATATTTGTCAACCAAACCATTTGCCATATTTCTCAAGTCTTCATTTTCATGAAATTGAAATCTTTCCATAGCTTCTATTCCGTCCACTCGTTCAATGAGCTTTGGGCCCTCCCCATTCGGCATTCCCCGCAGAACCTATGACAAGCATAAAATTGAATGATCAAGCATGAGTCTTGATTTGAATTAGGAACAAGATTTGCAGAAACTGAATTTTAACATCTAGTAATTGTTACCCTTTAACTGGCCGACATCCATGTCATATAATATAAGTGAAAATTCAAGGTCAAATAAAAACAAGCTTTATATTGGTGTAAAACTTGGGATTGATTGGTCGGACCATCTGAGTTAACTAGGTAGTAAGTTCAACCGAATTGTATACAAAAATTATTTTATTTGAAAAAAAAAAATAAATAATTCAGTTTTCTGGGAGAGTCCAACGAAATTGCTTACCAGTTCTATAAATTGAAGACCTAGTCTTGCAGCCTCTGTATTGACTGATCTAACCAACTCGATAAAACCAGGGAGACATCCTCCGCTGACAAAAGAAACTAAATGCTCCAAAATCAGGTCTGACTTCCCATTCTCTTCTGCCGGTGCAACGCAGAGGTTACCCAAAACATAAGCAACTTCTTTTTTTATGTCAAATGGTGCAGTTGAAAGAAGGCGTAATAGTAACGGCACTGCCTTGCTAGAATAGATCAACTGCTTGTGCTCAATTGAACCAGCAGCTATATTAGATAACACCCAGGCAGCTTCCTACATCATTGACACATCTCCTAATAAATAAGAGCAATAGAGGTTAAAGTAAAAATGGGAATTATTACGAACTCACCTTTTTCAAGACTAGGTGCTCACTCTTCAAACATTTTACAAGAACCTCAATGATGTTATCTGAAAACTTCATTGAAGTTAATATTTTACATAGAATATGTAATTAACTCTGGAGTATATAAAGTTAAGCAATTGCTAACCAGTGATTTCATATCCGGGAAGAAGAACAGTAGAAATTGAGTGCGAATCACCAGCTATAAGATTGCCTAAACTTCGTAGCACCTGGAAAAGGAAAAGATACTTGACAAGTGGTCCAAACGCTAGCTTACTAATTTTAGCCTACAGGCCATAAAAATAAACTAAAAAATATTCTATTCTTCTATTTTAGATTTTGGAACTCATCATTTGTAGTTGGTTAAACCAAAAACGAGATGGGAAAATGTCTTTTAATATGAATACAGTCAATTTCTTTGATATACTTCCAGAAATCATATTGTTAGATTTGCTTGGTTTTTGGATAGCTTGCTTTCATATGATTTATGAAACTCAAAATGGAAATAAAAAACTCACTAATTGATAGAAAAAAAAAATCAAATGAGGAACTTATTAAGACAAGATTTTCAAGAGCAGAACATTTAAAAAAAAAAAAAAACCAGCACAAGCTTTAGAACCACGCCCATACCCCACCAAAGCAAAATTGAAATATGAAGGATTGAAATGCATATGGACTGCACTGAACAACATGCATGATATTAATGAACAATCTTAACTTTGTAAGCAAGAAAAGACAGGAAATCTGCATGGTTGCAAAGACTTTCAAACTTGTATTACCGGAATAAGCAATTGCAAGCTGTTTGATGTTGCTAATCTTTGTATAAGCAGTTGGAGAACATCATTTTTCACCAGAATAGCGGTTGCAACATTTGAAAGGGCTGAAAGATACACCACTACCCATGCTACTTCAGTTGCCAACTCCTCGTCCCTGAATTTCATAAGTATATTGAACTTAACTATACTGTTACTGAAGGGAAAAAAAAAAGGATATAGCACTTTCATTTCTCCTAAGAAACTGAGAAAAAGTGAAAAGGGTATTATCCCTCCAACACAAGTCATGCTATAATAGTTGCACCTAGTGCACAAAGTACCGAAGCAATTCTAGACATTCTTCCATCTAATCTTTAAAGAAAACAGCAGGCAATGTTATTACTGATCAAAGAAAGAACATAAATAATGAAACCAAACCAAGAACCAAACCTAACCGGGACTGGAACCAGTAAATAACCGCTTTAAAGGAACTGAAACTGGAACCGAAAATTTTAAACGCGGGTCTGGTTCTGGTTCCTTAGAAGAACAAGAACCAAAATTGTAACCAAGAACCGAGAACAGGAAAACTTTGTAAGTAGAAGTATATATTTTTTAGTAAAACTACTCATTTTATTAGGTTATTGGTGAAAATTTAATGACTTTCAACGTTATATTTATTTCAAATAGAAATGAATTTTTTTTATTAAGAAATTCAAAACAAAAATTGAAAATTACTACTTTATGAAAAACTCATGGTTCTACCCGGAACCAAACCCAGAACTGGAACTGAAAAATAAAGACCGAACCGGAACCGAGACTTGCTTTCCGGACTCTGAAGGAACCGGTACATCTGTTCGAGTTCCTTATAAGAACCGACCCAAAACCAGACCCGCTCATCCCTACTAAAAGCTGTCTCTATTGATAACAAACAAATTCCAACCGTTTAAAACACGTCAGTTAATCAAATAATGGCAAATGAACCATTCCTAAAAGCTCCATCCATTAGGTTAAAGACACGTAAATAGCGCTTTTTTAGCAGAAAGAATAGCAAAACCAGAATATATTTCTCAGTTGACCTTGCAAAACAACTCAGCCTTCACAAAGCATACAAGTTACAACAGAAAGGCCACACATAATTTGGAAAAGTCAAAGACTCTTCTAGAACATTTAAAGATGAGAGCATAGTAAAATTACAATAAATTTGTAAGAAATACTTACGCTTTTCTTAAGTGCCGAAATATTGCATTGAGTACTCCATCAACTCTAATGAGTTCTGTTGCAGCTTTAGGATCTGGTCCCTACATTTACGCATCACACAAATGCATATTGATACGTTCATGTTGAACAAAAGTCCAAAGATTCTTTTATAAAGTTATTTCACTTGTAATTATGTGGGATCAAGCCAGAAAATTTTGCAATTGATATTTAGCAAACTGGTGGTGCAAAGTGCAAACTGCTAAGTATAGATTGAATCACAAGAATAATGCACAAATGTTTTTATTCAGCTTAGAAAACCCTGCAAATTATGTTTCACAATTCACACAAGTGCATTATTAACTAACATTCAAGCTGGTTCACTACCTTAATGTGATAAGAATGAAAAAACTGCCAGGAGGACAAATATTTCCAGTTTATACTTGGGATAGAAAGACCAAGAATACAAAACATACAGAATGAAAAAAAAGATGTAACATCTCCTATCATAGTAAGATATCTAGGAAGAATTCACTAGGTGATTCCCAGACATCACATCATCAATATGCCTCATATATTCAGTGAGTGATACATTTCAATAACTTACACATTAAACTCTGAAAAACTCTTTTCACAGAACTTGTTTCCAAGTTATAACCTATGTATCTATATTGTTGTTTGAGCAGCTTCCTTAGGGTTGAAGCTCCCTTAAGGATCAAAAGTTTTACTCCCGCAGACAGAAAACTTGGATACAAAATTGTAAATAAACACTGTTTGGACAAACTTAGTAGTTTTTCACTTTGAACTGACAGCCTGAAACTGTATTAAAGTTGCTTTAGTTTTCAAAACTCTTGTTAACTCCAAGTCATTAACATCTTTAAAAAATAAGGGCAAATCCTGACAAGACATGCCAGATTAAAATCCTCAACAGAAAAATAAACACACACGTTAACAAACTGTTATTAGGAAAAGACTTAAAACCTTGATCAGATTTGATAACGCCCAAGCAGCTGTCCTGACTGTTGAACCCTTGTTTGGCAGCATCATTCTGGCAAGAGGCAGTAAGGCTCCTTGGGACAGCAAAACATTTCTCAGCTCTTCTCCTTCGCCAGCAACATTTCCCAATGCCCATGCACACTGCTCAGCAACAGGCAAGGAACTCTTTTCTGTGGAGAAATGCAAATATCGAAGGAATCACTAAATAGTACAACAATGCAATAAAATTTCAAGCAATCATATCATAAAATACTAAGAAGAGGAACTAAACATAAACAAGTTGCCTATAAAGAAAGTTCAAAAACACCATGTTCATGAATCATAATCATAAAAGTTCAAGAAAAAAAAAAGTGCATTTCATTTCCACAGTCAACAATAGAGTGGCAATTATGGCAAATTAATCATTTTGCTTTCAATCATTGACCTATTGTGGTAGACCACAATATTCGTTATCATATGATTGAGGAATAGAAAAAAGTAACAAGAACAAGAAGCCTCAGTTTCTTGAAGATAGAAGGAAAGAATTAACCACCAACAACCTCCTAGATGTGCAATAAGCAATGGCAATGCTGGCATTAATGCTTTCGTTTCATCTGGTTTTCCTGCAGCAATGTTTGTAAGGCACCATGCTGCTTCAAGCAACTGCAATTTAAGAGAGAATAAACTATAAGGCTTCCTATTTGCATTGCTTATCTTAAACAGATATTAAATTTAATTTATATTGGTTACACATGCATGGAGCGCAGTTTCAACACGAAAGTATAATCAAGCAAAATAAGAACAATTCATGGACACGTCTAACAAAAAAAAAAAACGAACAAATCAATTTTTACCTGTTCATCAGCAGAGCCAAATGAAAGGCACTGCACAAGTAGCGGGATTGCTCCAGCTTTAAGTGCAGCTTCAATAGGAGGGAACTCAGACCTTGATAGCAAGCGCCTTAGTTCACGAAGTGCAGCAACTTTTTTCTGCATTGCACCTTTTCCCCTGTTGATTGAAGATCACACATAAATGCAAGCAAACTTCAAAGTAAATACAAATTAAAACCCCCACAATAGCACTCAACCATCCAATAAATTAGATGACAGATAGTAAAAGAAAATGATAACAAAACTGCATTAACCTAAACATAAGCAGTTCAAAACTCAAATATTAGAAAAATGCTACTGATGAAAACTAATAATAAAGAAATACTACTTAGTTTGAGTTCTGCAGACGTTTTCCTCCTTATCCTTAACACCAAATTCTTTATAAATTGTTCTCAGAGCATAATAGAACTTTTCCTATATTATGCTTCTATCTAATAGTTCAATGGTGGGATTTTAGCCTTCAAATCTGCAAAATTATTACAATGACATGGGATTTACCTATATTATGGTTCTATCTAATAGTTCAAATGTGTGATTTTAGCCTTCAAATCTGCTAAATTATCTTACAATGACATGCCATTTAACTTTTCAGATTCTAAGTTTCATAGCTAGAGAAGATCATTAGCGCAAGCTCAGCTAGACGAAAAAAAAGGAAATGTCAAAATAATGCTACATGACATACTGAAATCCGACTGCAGATTTCAACTCCTCCACGGCCGAAGAAGTATGAGCCTCCAAAATCGATTGTTCTTCATCAATAATCATGTCACTGTCAGTGTCAACTCCACCGTCACTATCACCACTAGTTCCGATTCTACAAAGCCGTTTCGCTCGCACCAACGATTCTCTCCTTTCCTTCCCGATAGCCACCGCATTCTGCCGCCTCTTTTGCGCCGCAACATTTCCAACTACCAAACGCAAGCAACAAACTAGCATAAATTCATATCCAATTAATCGGAAAACAAAAGCTACCTAAATGCAACTTAAAAACAAAAACTAATCATTCGATTATAATAAAAGCGTGAATGGAACTGCGATCTTGAAGTAGTTCAAATAAAAAACCTAAATAAGAAGCGAACCAGAAGATTTGATAGGGTCTCTTTTATGAGAAGCTAATCCATCTTCCGCCATGAAAGTATTTTCAGTATAGGAGTTCGAGCAGAGAGTAGAGAAGATTTGGAAGCAGAAATGAATGAAATGAAACCCAAGAACACGAACGCTATTTTTTTTACTAGCCCAAATGGCTGCGTTTAATCGATTGGTAATTTTGTGCAATCTTTATGCCCAAAAAATAATCTAAATTTTTTTAAATCAAAAATTAGTATTTTCTTCAAATAACTGGTATATAAAGGTAATTTTACTAAATTTAAGGACCTAATAGTCAATTATCCTAACATTTCCACGTGTCTTCAATTTCTTGGATCCTGATTCATTCTCCACGTTATTCTCCCTCCTTTCATAACGCCCTTCGTCAACTGTTTCTCGAGAAACAAACACAACATAAAACAGAAAAATCTCACTCGCAGATCTACTGCTGCTCCACACGCAAACCATTCACCACCTTCATGGACCACCGACCGCCGTTAAAGGCCGTGACACTAACTCACGTCCGGTACCAGAGAGGTGATCGATTAGGCCATTTCCTGGCTTGGATCTCTCTAGTACCAGTCTTCATAAGCCTTGGCGGATTCGTCTGTCACTTCATTTTCCGGCGTGAGCTTCAAGGAATGTTCTTCGCATTAGGTCTTCTCATTGCTCAATTCATCAGCGAACTAATCAAGAAATCCGTTCAACAAGCCCGACCCGAAACCTGTGTCATCCTGGAAATGTGCGATTCGCATGGTTGGCCTTCAAGCCATTCTCAGTATATGTTCTTTTTCGCTACTTATTTTACTCTTTTAACATTTAAAGGAATTGGATTGACTGAAGTTAAGCATAGATTCGCTAGATGCTTGTTGCCATGGTGTTTGGCGGTTTCTACTATGCATTCTAGAGTGTATTTGGGTTACCATACAACTTCGCAGGTGTTTGCTGGAGCTACTTTAGGGATTTTTCTTGGCTCAGTTTGGTTTTGGCTTGTGAATTATAAGATCTTCTGTTATTTTCCGTTAATTGAGGAAAGTAAGCTTGGAAGAATGCTTTATTTGAAAGATACTTCTCATATAAAGAATGTTTTAGAATTTGAGTATGAGAATGCAAGAAAAGCAAGGAAGGAGATGTGTGACAAGTGCAATTGAGTTGGTGAGTGAACAATTTATGCCAATTTTCATTTTCTTTATGTTCAATTATTTCTGCTTGGCCATTTTTAGTAAAATTTATCTATGGAACTGTTTTTGTTATTTAATTAAACTGATTTTTCTTTTGATAATGGTGTTGGTGTTCAATTCTTTCACCCATCTACTAGACTAGCATATTTCATGCTGTTCGCTTCAAGTTAATCATCAAAGCATTAGTCTTTTTATGTTCTGCATTATAGTTTATATGAATATTTGGCTGCTTGATTGAGTAAAGCTGCGGAAAGTCAGTATTTTTATGCAAAGGTTCAAGTTTTTTTATGAAATATTGATTTGTTTCTAGTATCAAATAGATCCCCATTAACCAAGAAAAGAATTTTACACGAACTATATAAAAGATAAAAGATGCAATCGGGGCTATTCACTTTTGCGCTGGGACAATATAGAATTTGATTAATCACAGATATGTAGAAAATAAAAAATTATTGGAAAGAATGTGTTATAAATCCAGTTTATAGTGAAAGGATTTGAAATTAAGCTAATTTCACACATTTGTACATTTAGTAATGCAAGTTGCTAGCAGAAATCATATGTATAATGTTGTCTTATCACAGTGAGATAGAGTAAGAATGAATAAATAGCGATCAAGCAAGCATTTCTTGCGTAACAAGCTGACAATCTATGGTTGTAAAGTTGATTAAAATTAATAGTTGAGCTTGGTTTGAGGCTGGGATTTTATTATGATTGATTTTTGAATGGACTTTTGTTTAAAGGACAGGGTACCTTTTTCCATGTGTTTTGGATCAACAGAACAGTGTTCTTTTGCTGATCAGACAAGTTATTCTGAGTTTAAGTTGTTAGGAAATTGAGGTGAAGTGAAGAAATACCATATTGATATACGATATGCAATTTCTTTAGCCAAACAATGCTTCAATCAAATGTTCTTAATTGAGCCATTAATTTAACTCATCCTGGAAAGCCATCCATTTTAGCTTTTCTTTTTTTTCATTTCGCTTTCGTCAAGCTACTTTCTTTTTTATTATGGAGGCTACAGAATTATTGTTTGAAGTGTTATTGTTTATTGCTTAAGCCACACAGAAGTAGTATCCTCCTCTCCATTAAATTAGAGTGCACCAATCAATATCTGTCTTCTATATGCATTAGCTATTATCTTGTGAATGAAGTTATGGAAAATCTTGTATTGTATTGATCGACTGATGAAATGAATGAATGTTTGTGAAGGGGTTTATATGATGCTAATCGATGAAATGTGTACGTATATGTTGAATATGTAAGAAATCATAATCTATCTCGATGAACGAATGCTCTTGAAATTGAATTGAGCAGAAGTTGATATCAATAGAACATTATTGCATCTCTGTGATTCAGAATATATAGAATCTATTTGTACTAAAAAACAAACCTTTTATTAGGATTAAGGTTTGCTTGAATTGAATTGTGTGGAACTGTTTTATAAGATTTGGATTTGCCAGTTCTGCTATTACACAAATGCTTTATGCATATTCTGTACACATTGTGGCTCCAATTTCGCAGGACATTGTCTCGAAAATCGCATTTTCCCGGGGATGACATGATCAGTCGAGCAACTACTTGTTTATCTCACTTCTCCAGAATACTATACAGGAAGGTAGCTACAGAAAAGATTAAAAAGTCTTGGATTGTTTTGCATTTGTAATAAAGATTTGATTATGGCTTACTTACTCCACAGCAAAGCTTAGATATTTATGATAATCTCATTATCATAATCTCATTAGTGGGGTTGATTTTAAATTCCATTTGCAAAATTTAATTTAATTTCCATAATTTATGATAATCTCATTAATATGGTTGGCTGATTTTCTAACTGAGATAGTGATATTTACCTAACTTATATAATAATATGATGCTACAATGTGTTGATTGTAGATTGTATTTAAACTCTTTTAGAAGTAAATGTCAATTTTTTAATATTGTTGAATACGTATATTTTTTTATATTTATTGAAAATACATATTTGCTTAATGAAAATACAAAAATATATATTTTTTTAAAAAAACTAGTATATATTTAAAAATTATTGACATTTATTTATATTAAAATTTAAAAAAAAAACAATAATAATTTTTAAAATCACTCAAGTTTTTTCACATGTTCCCTAAGTATATATATATATAGTGGTGGCCACGGACCGGGCCACGGTTCAAGAGGGGTGGAACCGGAACCGGCCCGTCGAACCGCTGGCCCGATGAACCGGTGGTTCGTGGTTAATTGTCGGTCCGGTAGCGGGTCGGTTAACCGGCGGTTTGAGGAGGCGGAACCAGCGGTTCCCCACGGTTCCGGTTTAAAAATTCCTTAAACTTGAATCGGCTGGTTCAGATTACGGTTCCGGAGGTTATGGTTTTTCAACGGCTGGTCCACGTCTATATATATATATATATTCAGGTTTGTTTTATTTATAAAAAATCCGACCCATTGAAATCGGATAAATTAAATTGGATATTTGGACACACCGACCTGGATATTTGGACAAATAAGACAATTTGCTGTAAGCTCTGTAGTCATTAATTTAGAAAATTACTTAATTTCCAAATTAGAAATTAAAAACTTGCAAATAAGCGGGAACCATGTGACCAAACTAAACCACTCCCACCACTCTGCGTCGTTCTCCGCCACCTACCTCATTTCTCCGCCGCTCTCTCCTCCGTATCTTCTTTCACTTCGTTCTCAAAATCTCCGCCACCATCTTAAAAAATGTGGCAAGTTTTATTAGCTGCAGCAATCGCTGGATCTACTAGTCTTATAGCCAAACACTTCCTTAGCCATGAAAATCATAAGCAGGAACAAGATAATATTGCTGAAGACACTACATTTACCTCTCCTATTGTTTCCAATGAAGGATGCGAAAGTATCTTCGAGCAAGGAATATTTCGATTTTCGAGTTCTGGTTCTTCCTCCAGTAAGAAGAAAACTCGGATTTTGAACAAGAAATCGGGGATTAATGGCCGTCGATTGAAATTTGTTGCTGAAAGTGAACGATCTGGTGGCTCTCAAGGAGTTAAAAAGCGATTTTCTGTTTGTTTAAAGAAGAGGAGAACTGCTCAGAACTTGCCTGCTAAAAGTGGATCATCATCTTCTTCTTCAAAAGGTTGTGATTTTCCTTTACCTTTTTTTCCTTTTTGAATTTATGTTAATCAATCAGATAAAGTAGATTTTGAATTGTAATGATGGAATTTAGTTCTTCCTTTTAGTCTTGTGCTTTGAGCTTGTTTTCATGTTATCAGTTACTATTTAAATTTAATGAGGAATAATGACTAGGGTTTAGGAGTTACTCTAACAAAATTGAATTTGTTGGTGGGTTCTTATCCAAGGGGAAATCAATAAATCAGCATCTCATTTCACAATTCACATATTGTGTTGTATACAGTATAATGTAAAGATGTTTTAGGATAATCCTTTTTACTGTAAATTCTACTATTATTTAGAAATGAAGAACTTATAAATGCAGCATAAATTCACTTTGGACAAACATTTAATCCCACATTGTAAGCCTTGGAGCAAGTTTGTTGTATTATTGTGAAATTTTTCTTTGAACATTAAGCAATATAAATTCTCATAATAGCAAAGGAAAAGAAAAACTTCTCTTTATTGAAAAACTAAAAAGCAATTGAACCCTTTTTTAGCTTGACTGTCTTTTGTAATTGATTCAGATTTTTTTACTAGTGTGAAGAGTTACAGCATTTGATTTTAAAAAATACTGAATGTTCCTTTTTCTTGTTACCTTATATAATCTAATCGCCACTTAGTTTCTTGGTATCCCTGAAGAATTTGTTCTTGTTTTCAAATTTGTATACGTTTGAATTATTGAACTATTTATTAAGCTGGCATTGTGTCAATACTCTGCAGATAGCTCTTTGTTTGGCTGGGGACTTGGAATTGGTATTATGTACATGATGTCAGCTGGAAATGCTGAGATAAGTAAGTTAAGTAGTGCAATGGATGAGACTTCAAAAGTTGTCCAGGAATTAAAAGCTGAGTTGCACAAAAGAAAATCATCCCAAGGTGCTGTGAGCTCACTAGATTTAAGCAGTAAAAATAATCAGCTTGTGTTTGATAGATCAAGCACCGACGTGAATTCAAAAGATATGAAAATGCCTGGAATTTCAATGATTGATGATGTTGAATGCCCTAGTAGTGTTCTAACAGACGAGCCGCCATTGCTGGAAATGGATCAACTGGAAGCAGAGCTCGTGTCTGAGCTGCAAAAACTTCCATGGTCCAACAGAAATCCTCCTGATCATGAAGGACTGGCATCAAACATTTGCAAGGTGAGACTTGTGATTTATATTTGATTCTTTTTATAGATTTCCAAGGGATGCATTCCCCTACACCTATATCTGAGATTTGAGACTGAACCAAATTTGTTTCCATACTGCAGTATTATGCATTTAACCATGACAATTAGAGCCCACTGAGAGATTATCGTAATCTATCAATTTTGGAATCCAAATCTTTTGTTGGATGCTATTTATCTGAGATTAAAGTCATGGGAATGCATCTCATCCACTGGGTGTGCTTCCAATAACGCTATGTTTGACAATTCATATCTTGAAAGTTTTTGCATTCATGGTAGCCCTTATATTGTTGAATTGCAAGTTTACTATGTGGTGATTAAAATCAAATTTTAACATTCTAAAACATAAGGGGTAAGGCTTGTTTTATATTTATATTGTGTTGTTTATCAATCTCCATGCACTTCTAGAGAAGTTATGACTTCCTTAGGTGAAAATTCATCTGTATTCTAGATTCTGTTTCAAAAATAGTGGGAATCCACCTTCCATGTTGGAGGAAACTGAGTTACAAGTCTGTGATTGGCCTATGACGGATCAAGAATTCCCTGATGTTTACAAGAAAATTTTGTGCAGGATCAGGTTTTCTCTAATGGGGTTCATGAACTAGAGGAACATAACACCGTTTCCTACCAATGCAACGGTGTCTTACCATCTGAGCTGGATCAGAAATTGTGTCATTTGCTCATTGAACAACAGGAAAACCAAATTGAGGAACTTGAATCCGAATTACATTCAGCTCAGTCAAAATTAAATGAGAAGGAAACTGAACTACAAGCGCTAAAGGACTGTGTAAGACGTCTCACTGAATTCTCTCTATCAACTTTATCAGGCAAGTTTCCTTTGTTTCCATTAATTAAATTCTATAAGCTTATAAATTTACAATATTCATCATCATTAGTTAACTTGCTAAGTAAACTGCCACTCTAAATTAACCATAATATTCTTCCTCAGACAATGATGATGCTGAGATGCAAGTGGAGCACCAATGCACAAGTGAATGGGATAAAGATTACAACGCAAATTCAGAGTCAAGGAAACCGGTGGTGGGAATGAAAAGGCCCATAAATTCAGCATAAAAAGGTTAATTATCAGTTTTACTTAGCTAAACCGTGTCAATGTGTAGGATATCATATAATAGGTCTATATAGGTAATTTTAGTTAGCAGTCATGAATTAACTGTCATAGGATGCCCTCAGATTTTAGTGCCATAGATGGGCCATGCTAATCAACCATTGTGTTAGCTCTTCTGTAACTTCTGCTCTGTGCATCAACTTGACTTTACTTCCCCTAGTAGTATTCTACTCACAGGTTTGGATTTTTCTGTAAGTTGCCTCAACATGTTTATGCTTTGTCCTGTTTTTCAATATATTAAATTCTGTCGAAATTTCCCCTTTAAAAAAAAAAAATACTCAAAATAATTCAGAGCTCTTGCACATATATTAAAGAAAGAGCGAATACCCCACATTGGTAATCAGACACAAAAACTTAAGCTCTAGCATTGGTATGAACTATGAACAATCTGATTTGTTGATTTCTTAATATAAATAAACTTGCCTTAAACCGATGTAATACTTAGATTTGCATAGGATATGATATTAGAAACAAAGGATTCATATAACCAACCCCAACTAATTAGGAACTACTGCTTTTTCTGTCATAGTTGTGTCAGCATGTTTATATTTGAAAATTTATTTATTATGATGCAGCATTTTGGTTTTATATAGTGTCTGGAGTTAAAGCACTCTTTACCAGGTCATACTTGATTGACTTATAAGCTATACTGATCCTAATCCTGCATCATTCTAGTTCTAGAGTCAAGCACTTTAATAAGTGCCAGAAAGGAAACCTGAAACAATAGTTGACTTTGTTTTCTTTAATGTTCTCTTTTTTGCCAAAATGGTCCACAATTCACATTGCAAAATTACTATATTATACACAGTAATAGTATTTTTTGTGAAATGCAAGGAGGGTAGTATTGGAAAAAAAAGAGTGAAGTTTTTTAATGGGGAAGGAGGGGTCATGGTGGTGGTTGCTGGTGATGCAGAGACAGATTATGTTTGGTGGAGCCACCATGCATGACGGTGGTGGATTTAACTTTTGCTTGTCCTACAAAGAAGATGGAGGTAGGAGATGACCCCATTATAAACGTATTTCATTCTTGCATACATTTCTTACACATTACAGTCAATTTGTAACCAATTATATGAATTTCTAGTTGAATTTTGTCTCAATCAGAAGCTTGTTCTTAGTGATTAATTACTCCCTAATTATATAAATAAATTGTATTATTAATTTTAGATTTAATTAATCATTTCTAATTTATTTATTTTTTTAGAAATATCTCTTGAATCATTTAAATGTCGCTGCCATGTCCAAATCTATTTATTACAAAGTAAAATTAGAATAAAAAATATTCCCTTTTTCAAAAATTAAAATGAATAGAATTATTTATGGAAAATGGTAGTTAGATCAAAATTAAAGTTGATAGTGATTTTTCCAATAATGTACGGCATAATTAATGAATAATTAATTATTTTAGTAAATTAGTTACAACCAAATATAATTTGTTGTATTAAATCCCATCCCATCCCATCATCTTTTGATAGCCAATTATTACTTATTATTAATGCTAAGAATGTTCTATTTGCTTTATAATATGTCCTTTAAACAATACAAGTATCATTTAATTTAGGTTCATTAAAATATAATTAATTATATTTTAAAATTATAATTATTCATTTTAATAAACTATTTGAACAAGTTTCATTAAATAATAACCTACTAGTAATTAAAAATCCAAAGAGTACTAATATAAGACTTGGAAGCAAAGTTGTAAATTAAAAAGTTAGGATTCAATCATTAAATATATTTATGTAATAATAATAAATAAATGGTACTACTTAATTAGTAAAATAGTTTGTTGAGTAGTAATTAATCATAATTTAATGATTTAATTTTGCTTCTTTTCATTTCTACTAATATTAATAAATATTGTCAGTTTCATGTCCAATCCCAACTACATTTCTAGTACTACCAACTTTTTAATCAATGGATGCACTTAATATTTTGCACTTTTCTATTTAATAATTAATTTTCACTTTAATTAAGCAATTATTATTATTAAGCAATTCCATGAAGATGAAACACCTATTGCATTTGTTCGATTTGCCTTTGAAAAATTACCAGAATTGGTAATTTGTGATCATGGAGATGAAGATATAGAGGTTGAAACACTTAAATTACTATCGGATATCATTTTTATTCACTTCGAGTTTGTATTTTTTGTCTTTCATTTTATTGTGGATAAATTATCGCGCTAGGAATTGCGTAAAGATCGTATTCGGATTCGTGGGTGAAAGTCTCAAATTGGTAATTTTAGAAAGAAATTGAAGAATTTTGATTTTAAAAGATGTCGGAGAAATCAAATGAGGAATTATTAAACTTAGAAAGCATGCCTTGAACCCAATCAGAAAGATTTAAAGGATTATAATGTACAGTATCAGAAGCAAGATAAGAAATCTCATCTTCTTGAATTGAAAATAAAAAGGAAAGGAAAGCAATAATAATCTGTGTAAATTTTAAGTATCTGAAATATATATAATACAAATGTTATTTTAGTTTTTTTAATATTAACAGTGAAAATTAAACGAGAAAAATATGAAAAAAGAATAATAAAAAGTTTATAGAAATATAATCTGTTTTAAAAAAAAAATAAAAGGATCCGATCGCATATTATATAAAACATTAGAAACTTGAAAGTAATTATTTATTTTTAAAATTACAGATCATCACTTTAACCTTAATCGATTTCTTTATTAAATTTTAATGCAATTTACAAATAAAATTACTAATTTAATAATAATATATTAATTTTTTTTTTTTTTCAAAATGATAATTAAATAATGGACTGACCTTTTAGCTCAGGCCAAATAGAACCCTACAAACCTCTCGAAATAGAAAAATCTTATACTCAGATTCACCCATCCGTGCGAATAAATATAAAAAATAAAAAAATAAATAATATACTCGAAAATCAAAAAATAAAAACCAGAAAGACCAACTGGGTAAGTGTGACCACCACCGCCACATCTTCCTCTTCTTCTTCTTCTTCTTCTTCATTCCTCTGTTTCAAGAAACCCTTCTTTCTGTCTCTTTTTCTTCTTTCTCTGTAACATATCAAAAAAACCAGTCCAAAACCTTATTTTTATAGTATATAAAAACAGAATAAAACGATTTGAATTTACAGTCTTTTTCATCATGAAGCTACCATCAAAACCCATATCTAGTCCGGGTCGGGCCGAGAAATATCCACCGCCATTAATGAGATTTTTGAGAAGCAATGTTAGTAGCAGAAGCAGAGGAAGGTCACGTTCAAGTCCTATGTTTATTAGAAACAAAAAAGCTGCTGCTTCTGCCATTGAAACTCAAGAACCATCTTCTCCAAAAGTCACTTGCATGGGTCAAGTTAGAGTGAAAAGGTCAAAGAAAACCCGACCCGATAAAAGGACAACTCACTGTAAATGGATTAAGAAGCTCTTGTTTTGTCATCACCATTTTAATGGAAAACTCAAGCCGAAATGCTCTAAACCTTCTTGGAAGAAATGGGTTGTTTTTTTCCGGTCGGGTTTTCATAAAAAATCCAATTTAGCTAAAAAAGATCCGAAATTTAGTGAAGATTCGGTTCAAGAAAGAACCAATGAAAAGGAAGAAGATGATCGAGAAATTAGGGTTTATGTTCCTTCCGCAACAATTTCACCACCGAAGAATGCTTTTTTATTAACAAGAAGCAGATCTGCACCGTACAGATCTTCCTCTTTAGCGAGTAGATTTTGGGGATCACCAATGGAGGCAGAAGAAGAAACAGAGCAAAAACAGAGCACAGAAGCAGAAACTACAGAAGAAGATGATAGTCCAATACTAAAAAATGAGTCTAATTCCGATCAAGAACTGAAATTAATGCCGGAAATTCAAGAAAAGACGGAATTTTTCAAAGCATTTGAAGGTCCGGTGGCTTCAATTAGAGAAAGAATGACGAATTTAGCAAGAATTGAAGAATTAAAAACAGGAAAGGAAGAAGAAGGAAGTATTATTACAGAAAAGCCATTGATACTTACAAGATGTAAATCAGAACCAGCAAGAACAGCAGAAAGACTTGATCCAGAGTTGAGTTTCTGGAAGAAGAGAAGGTTGGGTTTCACATAATTAATTAATTAATTAAATTAATTAATTGCTTTCATTAATTTTTGTCTATTTTTTTATATATATAAATATTTGAATTGAAATTGAATATACATAATTCTTGAAATTCGAAAATATTATACTAATTAATTAATTAATTTTTTTTAAATACATAGAGCTGTTGTACGAGAGAATCTCGTACAATAAAATATTATTATTATTATTATTATTATTTAAAAGACAAATAATTCTAATAATAATAAAATTCAATAAATATTAATAAAACATGAAATTTAATTTTGCTTTCTATTTTTTTAATTTTAATTTTATGTAATTAATAATCTTAATTTTTTCATGGGTATTAAAATTTAAAGAATTTAAATGTAAATCTGTTTATTATTATTATTATTATTATTATTATTATTATTATTATTATTATTATTATTTCCTTTTAATATAGTAACTGAGATCTGTTAGGTATTAAAATAAGCAGAAAAGTCAGTCAAAAGACTGCATAATTATGTTTTTATTATGTGATGGTAACAAGGTCAGAAAGGGACCCCTTCAAACATTTTCTCACAGGATAAGAAACGGGGGGTGGGAAATTTTCTCACTAACCAAACAGTATTATTTTATAATTTCCATTTTATTTTTCAAAAAATTAATAAAAATTATTTATTTCTAAATAAATAAATAAAAATAAAGAATCAGATTGTCTAAGAAAGTGCATCAAAGTGCTAAATGGCTTCTTCTTGAAGATTGAAATTGTGACCTAAAAAGGTCTGAATTGCACTAAAATAAATTATAAAAAATTCAATATTTCATTGTCTTTGACTTTGATACTTTTTTTTTCCTATTTTTAAAAAAAATAATAAAATATTACACGTCAAATTGTGTATTATATATATTTTAATTTAATTAGTTTAGAATAATTAATAATAAATTTTATTTACACTAAAAAATAATTATTTATATCATTATATGAATCAAATATTGAATTTTTTATAATTTATATTCCCACCTAACCTAACAACTAGTTAGGTTGAATTTACTATATTTTTTATTTCATTAAATTCTATTTATTTTTAGGGTATATACAAAATTATTTATTTTTCAATTTAATTTTTAAATAAACATATATTTTTTAAAAAATATTGCCAAAAAATGCCTCTATTATATTTATATTAAAGATAAGGTCAGTATTATTTATTACAAAATAAATTTCATAAACATTTGATAAACTCATTAGAAATTGACAATTAGAAATTTGAAAGAATTTGGATTTTTATAAACCTATCATAAATTTATTTTCTTTCCTCCCATGTAGAGGTGGTCATGGATCGGGTTGGCCCGCTGGATCCGTCTGACTCGGCCCGTGGAAAAACTGGCCCGAACCCGAAACCGTTCGATCGGCGGTCCGGTTCAGATTCAATAGAATTTCAAACCATAACTGTTATAAACCGTGAACCGTTCCCGAACCATAGTCGCTCCCAACCGCCGGTTAACCTTCCACGAACGCCGATTAACTGGCCCGTTCTCAAACTAGTGGTTCAACGGGCCGGTTATAGTATAGCTCACCCCAAACAGTGTGAATATTTTGTGGTCATTTAAATAATAATAATAATAATAGTAATGAAAGTATATATAAAGACAAGTATTGGGTTGAAAATTTCTGAATATGGTATTTTGGTGTATTAGATTATGATTAGGGTCTAAAAGTATGAAAATAAGTAACAGAGTTCAGAGCTTTTTGTTGATGCAAAAGGTTAGCTTTTTTCTTTATTGGGCTAAAACTGAAATCCAAGGTCATCATAAGCTGACCAATCATCTCAGTGGGCCTTACTCACTTTGTCCCAATATGTATACCATTTTTCAACTTTATATATTTATCAATCTTTCTTGAAAATCTCATAAAATTATATGGAAATATTAAAATTTTTATTTATTTTTTAAATATTTTATTTTTGTTAAGGAAATTATACATAAATGTTTTATTTATGCCATGATATTTAGAGAAATTTTGAATGAATATTCTCATTAATTTGACGTATATTTTTAAGTGAGAGCGCTCCCTATTCTGTCATTTACAGAAGAATTATTTTCTTTTTCATAATTTATAATACTTTTTCTGCTCATTCAATTTTTTATTAATAAAAAAATTGAGATCAAGTCAATATAGTTGGTAAGAAAATAATTTTTCTCACAAGTGAATTGGATTTTTGCATACAAATCATGAAATTTTTTAACGTCAATAATTTCGCTCAAAACAAAGAGTCACGTTTTATCAATGGGACAGATAAAAAATGCAAGTTTACATGCTACATATATAGGAAAGTACATAATTATAATTTCACTAACATTTTTGCAATTCGTAAGATCTATTGAACTTTTGAATGCTAACGATTTCATAAAAATTGAAAGAAGTGGTACATATTGTTCAGGGAAACACATAACGCAGGCTTACACCGCGACAATTTTTTCCCATAAATTAGACATGAAGATTGAAGAAGAAGGTTAAGAATTGAGAAGAAGAAGAAGAAGAAAGGGAATGCAGGGAGTATATAATCCAAGATCCATGGCTATCTAGGCATGACCCAGCCAGTACATAGTTGTTGAAGTTGGACCCAACTTGAATATTATCATAAGGGCAATTCAATCCAATCTAGGGACCATTTAGTGACCCTAATAAGTTTGGGGTACCCAACTACTTTTCTTATCTTCTATTAGATTGTTAACTTTATTAATTGATGAGAAGACAAATGAGTTAAGCCATATTAATTTTGATTATTAATTGGTGATTAGCTAATAATCAAATGATTAGAGACTAATCACATAATTGCATTACATTTGGCCTCTTTTATCTTCATATGCACTTGCTAAAAATACCTATATCTATCAACATATTGTCATAATATATTATAGGACCAATAATAATAATAATAATAATAATTTCCATGCAAATGGGTTATGTTTCATTGGACCAAATTAATTAATTTTTTTATTATTATTTTGGTAAATTTTCATTGGTTATTAATTTTTAGAGGAAAATAATATATTATTTATATATTTTATGTCTTTTAAAAATAATAAAATTATTAAAAACTTTAATTAATTCTACTAACAAATACCAAAAAATTAAACTCTAAATTATTACAATTTATATATTATCAAAGAAATATCCAATTAATGATTTGTCCAAACCTTAAAGGATGGAAACTTTAAACTTGCATTCTTACATGAACAATAATAAATCCTAATTATTGGTAAAATAAATAGTAATTGCTAATTAATTATTTAATTAAACAAAAAAAGAAAGAAATTTAAAGAAATAGTAGGTATGAGTAATGTGATTTGTGAAGTTCATCAAAGGCAAGCTAAATGAGACATGTCCCTCAAGAAGACATTACAATAATGTCCCACACATGACTTGTCTACATAATAATAATAATAATAATAATAATAATAATAATAATAATAATAATAATAATAATAATTATTATTATTATTATAATTAATAATAATAATAATAATAATAATAATAATAATAATATTATTATTATTATTATTATTATTATTATTAATTAATTAATTAATTAATTAATTAGCAAAAGTGTATTAGGTGAATACATAAATGTTGCAACCCAACACATCCTTGCAAGTAAATGCTGTGTCGATTGTGACTTTTTTTGTTTCCTCATTTGCTTAAAAGCCTAAAGAAAATAAGTTCTCTCACCTTATTTTTTTTCTTCTTCTTCTTCTTCTTTATATATTCTACTATACATGCTTAAAATGACCTAATACCTTATAAGCTAGCTAGAATGAAGCTTAATCGTACCATCACTTTCTTCTTCCTCTTATTCATCCTCTTCTCCTTACCTTACATTTCAAAAGGTTTACCCAAAAACCTCTCTCAATTTTAATAATTTTTCTTAAGTTTTTGTTTATAAAAAAAAAAAGCTAAAAGCTAACTTCTTTAATTTTCTTTTTTGAGTGTAGGAGAAGTAAAAATCGTAGATTCTGAAATTTACGAAATAGATTACAGAGGACCGGAAACTCATTCATCTATTATGCCTCCTTCCGGTGCCCGTCGTCATGGAAGGTCTTTCATTCATGGAGATAAAGGAGATCATGTAAGTACATCTGTTAAGCAGTAATGTAATATAATTACGATTATGTTTTACAAAACAACGTAATTATGATATTTATATTTGCAGGCTAAGAAAATCCATGGATGAACTAAAATTTTGGGAAGGGATTGGTATGGAGAAGCAATATATACTTCTTTTTTTTCTTAAGACATCATTAAATTAAATTAAATTAGCTTGTAAATTGTATTAAAAAAAGGTAAATGAGGATTTGTAAATTGTGTGATTTTAGATTGATTTATATTTGGAGTTTGTTTGTGTATTTGTAATAATTATATCATATTCTATATATAATACGAGTGTTTATTAATTAATTGGACAAAATGATTATTTTAATTATTTGTTCTAAATTTGGTTCTAAAATATATATGAAATTCAGTGATTAAATAAATAAATAAATAAATATATATATATATATATATTTCTTTTTAAAAAAACTATAACAATATAAATATATCCTACAATAACATTATATTTGGGCCAGGCTTGCAACTATAATGGGCTCTGCTTGGAAATAAAAGTTGATGGATTAAATTGGACTAGGCTTGATCACATGAATGGTAATAGAGACTCAAATATAAAGGAGCTTAGCTTTAAGTAAGGCCATAATGTTTATAAAATCAATTTTAAAAAACACAATAATAATTAGTCTCATTTTTTATTTAAAAAAGTATTAAAATATATTTTTTATTTTTGTCTATAAATAAAATTGTTTACTCTATACCCTTATTTAGATAATTATCTTTTTTTTTTCCAAAAAACATAATAATTATCTTCACACTAAATTACTTTTTAAAACAAATAATTTATAAAATAAAACTAATTAGTCTTTTTTTTTCTTTAAAAAATTTAGTAGATAGTATTTTTTTTTCTATTTTTCATTAACGTTTCATAAAATTAACTCAATAATATAATTTTTTTGTAAAAAAAAAATCTTAAGATACAATGGTTGTTTTTTTTTTATTCTTTAATTAATTAATTAATTAATTTTAAACTAGTGGTAGTGCGTGGCACACCCTATCATTCCCTCACCACCGCCAAATACACGGCGTAAGCGCGGTGTATTATTTGTCACTCTTAATGAAAAATTGTTGACTCTTTGACATTTTCTTGTATTTTCAATTAACATTCCATAGATCTGATTTTCGCTCTCTTCATCTCCAATCCTTTTGATTCTTCTTCTTCCATTTCTCCCTGTAATGGCGAACGACAGTAACACCAAACCTGACACCACTAATGATCGCGAGGAAGCAAGTCCTCTCCTCAACAAGACCCACCAAGTAAACGATGAGAAACCCACCAAAATCGCTGCGGAGAAATCCGCCGCACCGGTATTTGGTCAGCCAGAATATGGATGGACAGCTAATGGATTGCCGTTAAGTCATGGTAGCGTTATGGGTGAGCCTATGGGTCGAGCTCAGTGGGATTCGAGCCTTATTGCTTGTCTTGGTCGTAACGATGAGTTCTGTAGCAGCGATCTTGAAGTTTGTAAGTTTTTTAATTTTTTTTTCTTTAATTTGGGTTAGTTCTGATGTGAGGAATTCCGGGTTTATTCTATAATTGGGAATAACCTTTGCTTGTTATTTAATTTAATTTGATATTTTACCTGTTTTGATTGATGCATATACAAGATGAAGTTAATTCAATTTTGGAAATGAATGAATTGCTTGGGAATTTTCTAATTGGGATTAGCTTTGATATGGTGAATATACATTATTATATAAATCCCAAGGAATTAATCTTTGACGGTTGATGGGAACTTGTTACTCTTGTTTTTAATGAATGCATGTACAAGATTAATGTAGTTGAATGTTCAAATCGTTGGAAACCAATGAATTTTACATGTTATTGGAATAGTGTTGATGGATCTGATGTTAGGTTGTTATTTATGTAAAGGCAAGAGAATGATAATAATATCTGTATCATTCTATGTTGTCGGAATAATGCCTGAATCATTTGATGATGTCCGTATAAGGCTTGCTCATTTTGACGAACTATAGAAAATAGATGAATCATTAATTAATATTGGGGAAAAAATTGGGATCAATAGTTTGCATTGGCTCATAATTTCTGAACATTATAATATTCATTGTAGACTTGTTAGTGATCCAATGAAATTCTAAAAGCTCTATGCTCTTTGAAGTTCTCTAACTTTGTTGCCTGTCAATGTCATTATGTTTTTTATCCGTCCATTGGGTTCTTATCGGTAAGAGACCATGAAGTAGTTTTGAAAATTGAATCCTAGTTAAGCAGTCAGCTCATCCTTCGCATTCTAGTTGCAATGATATGATTTGATGGTATGTTTTTTCTCTGGATTTGATTGTTAGAGAGCAAGTTGTTTGATGAGGCTGTTGAAGAAGAGAATGTCATAGGTAGATGTTCTAGGTAGCGTTATCCTTCACTGCTTCTAGATCTTCAATTGTATTCGTATTTGATTTATAGCTACTGGCTACTAGATTATGTTCACGGGGGGCATGATCTTGATGTCTTTTGACTGTACTCACTCTGCTGTGAAATTACAATAAATCAATTATACATGGTGGGTTGTTGGAGGAGGGGTGATATAAAATTATATTTGGTTGCTTTATAGCTTGCAATGCTTCTAAATCACTAGATTGTTTTGTTTCAATAGTTACCACCTAGGGTTGTTGGTGCATTCTCAATTCATTTGTTCATTAATGCCGCGCATTATTTTCTCAGGTCTTCTTGGAAGTATTGCCCCCTGTATGCTTTATGGAAGCAATGCTGAGAGACTTGGATCCACTCCTGGAACATTTGCCAATCATTGCTTGCCTTACACGGGTCTATACTTAATCGGTAATGCATTCTTTGGTTGGAACTGTCTTGCACCATGGTTCTCATATCCTAGCCGTACAGCTATTCGTCGAAGGTTCAACCTGGAGGCAAGTTATTTTACAACTTCTCCTTCCCCTTCCTCAATCATTAGTTATTTATTTGTAACTTGGTAGTTAGTTCCTTTATGGATATGCCCTTTCTATGCTTTGCATGTGTGATTCTAGTTGGGAACTAAGGCTTGGTTGTTGAAGGAATCACAATTTTTCTCTTGGTTTTATTCATGATGGATTATCAGTTTCTATTTTAGAAGATTGCTCACTTTGGCCCTTCAACTTAGCCTGATTTTGCAATCTAGTCATACGAGACCTTTTTTTTTTCACAATATTCCCCACCTTGACCCATTTAGCAAAAATAGTCTTCACCTTGATTTATTTTAGCTAAACTCATCACTTTTTATCTGTAGTGTACATTGAGAACTTGGTTAGCTAGAGTATTTGAAAATTTTAAATGAGAACAAGAATTCTCAATGCACACTATAAATCGAAGGGAAGTAGGATTCAAAATAGCCCTTTTGAGCATTGCTTACGTTGAGTGTTTTGATGGAAACAGGGCAACTGTGAGGCACTTAACAGGTCATGCTGTGGTTGCTGTGGAAGTTTTGTAGAAGATGAGCTGCAACGTGAGCAATGCGAGTCAACTTGCGATTTTGCAACCCATGTGTTCTGCCACCAATGTGCACTTTGCCAGGAAGGTCGAGAGATCCGTCGCAGGGTGCCTCATCCTGGGTTCAATGCTCAACCAGTCTTGGTTATGATCCCTCCTGGCGAGCAGACCATGGCTCGCGAGACCTGATTCATGCATGCAATTGAGCTTTCGGTGAAATAACTTGATCATCCTGTTTATATATATATATATACATATTATATTGGTGTGACTAGTGGATGTTGTTCTAGTTATTTTGTATTTCATAAAATTTCAAGTGAAGACTATTTCACAAGAACAAAATATATGATGTGTTAGTAGACTCTGTTTACTTCCTATTATGTTGTCACTAGCTTGCTTTGCTATATTTTATTTATTTATTAATTAAATTAATCACCTCATTTCAATTAATTAATCATCTAACCCACCCAGTTTATCAAAGTTCAAATGCCAAATTGACCAACTGCATTAATTAATTATTGTAACAAATTGGTAAAAAGTTCAAAACTTTAGCAAATTGACCATCACGTCAAGTTGAAGAGGCAAATTGAGCCTCTCCTTCACATTGCTGTCGATAGAAAGCAATTGGAAAACAATAGAAATGGATTGCCGACGAGAAATGCTCTGGAAAAGGCAAAAAAAACTACATTTTTAACGAAAACATTCTACCCAGGTATAAATAGGTATAACTCCTCAATTTCAACTTAAACTTTCTAACAAACTAAAAGAGAAATTAACTAACAGAACTCTCAGACACAAAAGACGACGAAATGTCTAGAACATGAGCTCAACTGAGACATTGGATAGGAAAACACATCTGGAATTTTACTCTCCTGGTGCAGAAACTCCTTGCTTCAACCTTTCCTTCTTCATCTTCTTCTTGGAGACTGGTTTCTTCTTTTTGGGAGGTAGTGTCTTTTGAGCATACACGTACAGAATGTAGTTTCCGATCAGGAATGTCAGAACTATTCCCCCAATAACGAGCAACACGATCAAACCTGGGTTGAAACCTTTTGCCTCAACATCATTGACTGCGTTCCCCTGTTATAATCATAGAGCCTTAAGTCCCAAACTATAGTATAGTAAGCTTCGTTGCATAATCACTTGCAACTTAACATCTAGTAAATAGATAAAAAAAAAAGCAATTTTCAAATTGACAATCACCATTTTGGTATTGTGCAATTAGATTTAGATAGATACACTTCTATTACATAGATGATGGAGAAGATGATGCCTAGAACATCTTTTCACTGCTTGCTTCTACAAGTGTTTCTATGTATAATAAGAATGCTTAAGATCTTCCAATACATATAATATGAGAACATTTCTACAAAAGGCGTCCACATTTTAGTTTCTCTGCATGCATTATAATAAATTTACTAAATTGTATAGGCATTCAGACTGAACAAACTGGGGCAAATTCCATTGATGCTCGGAAGTTAAAATGATAACAAAATAAAAATAAACATTTTGCAGCTTCAACATTACCAAAATTCCAGTTATTACAAGTTTTGAGATTTTGGGATGGTGATATTGCTCTGAATCTAGAATCACAACCATGAGGCAACTAACAATTTAAATAAACAAGCAATAAAGAAAATTGAAGCCAAGTAATCAAATCACAAGCAAGATGCTGCACTTAAGAAGACAATTCTTCAATGGTGCCTTTGATCTGATGTTTTTAAGCATTCTTATAAGGTTAATTCAAACTATCTTGTGTGCAGAAAAGCTAGATCACTGCCAAGTGCATTTGTGACCAAGTAAATGAGCAGGTACAAATTAAACGCCTCAATACTCCAAAGAACAAAATCAATCTTGTGTTTTAACAAAATTATATATCAAAACTTGCAAATAAACAAAATCAACAATAAATCTAAGAATGGATTGTGTGTATTGGCAGATTATCATGCTGGAAACCAGGTGGTGTGGTATAAAAACTTAAATCACATTGTGAATTATCAACACTACCATGAACCAATTCCCCTAATTTAACTAAATATGTATATTTTCTCAACATTTCAATCTAACGAATTTGATTAAGATAATAAAAAAAAAAAAACAAAAAAAAAATAGTGCTTGAATTTTCTAATGCCTGGAAATGAGATCAAATAAACAATCAATCAGCAGATAGAAAATTAAAGGCGAGATCTTGTGACCCGAAATCCTCAAAATCCATTCCGATCAATGCAGATCTTACAAGCATTAGCTGATTTATATAATTCAACAGACAAGTTTCCTTAAAAAAAAATAGTGTTTCATACCATGCGCTGTTCGAAAGACGGAGTAGAGTGATCGGCAAACTCGAAATCGTCCTCCAGGATTCCGATGATCAGCTCCGGAAAGAGGATCTGATCTGGCGTGTGTAAAGCAGGTCAAAGGGAAGATTCTGGAGACTGGAGATAAATGAGAGAGAGAGAGAGAGATATCTAAATTCTCACGCGCATAAAGTGTGAAATCGCTCCTATTATAGCAGGTAGAGAAATTTTATTTTGGTACTTAATTTTTATATATTTATGTTATATACCCCAATAAATAATTGAGATTAGAGCTGCAAACGAGGCGAGTCGTTCACGAGCGGCTCGGTGTTCGCTCGATAAAAGCTCGACTTGAAGTTCGGATCGATAATAAACAAGCCGAGCTTGAGCCAAAAATTTAGACTCGTTTAATATCGAGTCGAGCAATTGGCTCGTGGATAGCTCGTTTAAAAAAGCTGGCGAACAGCTCGTTTAATCGGCTCGTAAGCTACTCGTTAAATAAATTTGCGAGTTTATCAAAACGATTTAATTTTGGACTAAACTAAAAAATATACTTCAGCCAAGTCACTTGTCTCCCCACTTCATTTTTGCTATTTTATTTCTCTTTCACTGAAATTACTATTTTCATTTCTCACTGAAACGACATTAAAAATGAATTTTCTTGATTTTTGACTAACTCTTAACGAGTTCGAACACGAGCTTGAATAGCAGCAGAAAACGAGCTCGAGTTTATTTGTGAACTAAAACTCAAGCTCGAGATGAGCTTGAATAGCAACATAAAATAGACAAACTCGCGAGCCTAAAACAAGTCAAGTTCACTAGTTTGAAAATGAGCCAAGCTCGAATTCGTACGAACTCGAGCTCGTAAAATTTGAAACGAACCGAGCTCAAGCAGCACAATACTCAGCTCGGCTCGGCTGCAACCTAATTGGGATTGAACATTTGTCCAAATAAGAAATTTTTTTTTTTGTTATATACCCCCAATAACTGTCCAAAGTCTGGGCCAGTTCTTCACACATTGCATTTGGGCTGAAAAGTTGCTCTGTAATAGGAAACAAGATTGAAGCCCAAAACATCAAAAGTCCAGAAATAAGCCGAGGGGATGTTCTTGGAAGCAACTTCACAACTTACCTCTCCCTTTAAAGAAGCAAGCAGCTTTTCCTCAAAGATAGCTTCTTTTCCTTCACAATTTCAGATTTAGTTCAAGTTATAATAGCTTTAGATTGTGAAGAAGCAAGGAAAGCTCATCCATACCTTCTCCTTGCTTCCTTTTAGCTAAATTATGGGTTTTGATCCAATTTTAACTAATAATCTCGATCCTGAGAAAACTTTAAACGAGCTGATCTTAATCTATCATTTTTTAGTTTGACTCGTTCGTAGTCCTACACATAATTTTTGATTTCGTGTTGATCTCAGAACCCTCTTAGTTAAGTTTAAATATAACTACATTCATTGAATTCAAAGTCGAGACATGGAGAAAGTGAAAAAATATTAATTTAAATAAAATTTTATTTTATTTATTACAGTCTAAAATGGGAGTCAACTTGCAAGTGATACAAACGTTGTAATTTACTAAGCTGACAAGATTCTCATTTAAGCATGATTAAGAATCTTAACATGGTCGGTAACAAACACCATTTACACTAACATTTTTTTATTAACATTCTTAATCTAAATGCTGCAATTTGAGATATAATTAATTTTAAATATGAATAAAATAAAAATAGAAAAATAAAATAATTAAAATTTATGACTTACCATTAAAAAGGACAATAATTCATAAAACATTTGCATATGAGAAAGCAATTTGACAGAGAATATATATTTTGGGTTTTTCAATTTAATTAATTAATTAATTATATATATATATATATATATATATATATATATA
>CANUEY010325639.1:0-38071 GCA_948099555.1 Croton setiger | reverse complement strand
ACAGCCACCATCATCAGCCTTTATTAAAGAAACCAGAACCAAACAGTACAGATTTTACAAACCCTAAATCGATAGCTCTCAGAATTCTCTCCTTCTAGAATCTCTAACAACACAGAGATTCAATCTATCTACACACAGAATGTACCAATCTCACAGCCAAATGGCTTTAACCAAGGTACAATCAAATGAAGATATACAACAGAGAAGAGAAATCGAAAGGAACCAGAGAGAGAGGATGAGGGTTACAAACTGTACAGAAAGAACGAAAACCAGAAGTGACCCCTCACATTCAGCAGAAAGCCTTTTATACTTAAGGTAACAATACACGTGCCACTCGTGCCAGAAGAGCCCCAGCATAGAGACTTCCATTCTGTCACCAAAAAACGCACCAACAAACAGCGTAAAACGCAAACCTTCATGACACAAGAAGAGTGAATCATCCTCAAGCTTCTATTTGGTTTGTGGCCAGGACCAGAGTCACAGCCAACAGGTATATTATGACAATGTAAGTGCCATTTATTTAACAGGAACTGAAATGCACTAAAGACATTGAAATGGATATCCATTTTGTGTGAGAAAAGGTCCAAAAAGGTGAAGTATGTGTTCTTCATGTCTCCTCTCCGTATCAAATAGCTGACATTTTTACACACGAGTTTTATTTAATAACTTTTGAGACAGTCTTAGTGTTCCTTCATCTACCGCTAAGACTGAGGAGGGTGTGATAGATTTAATATAATTTGTAATTTAGATATACTATTCGATTTGTGATATCCTAGGTTTACTTGGTTTCGGTTGTATATATAAAATAGGATTGTAATCATACAAACACTGTTATGATGTACTAGCCAATTACATGTTTAATTAAATTAATAATTTGAATTAACCACTGATTTGGAATCATATCTAATGTACAATTGTATTCAAAGAAAATAAAAATATAACCCTGAATACATATATCTTATAATGTGAAGAAATGCATCAACTCATCAATCTGTGTGTTTAGATCTTTCCCTCTGTTTCTTTAATCTGTGTGATAGTCAAACACCAAACGTTGACCAATTAAACAACTAATGAGCATAATTAAATAATAAGAAGTCAAACTCTTTTGGCATTAGAATAATAAATGTAGAATTCAGGTCCATGCTTACTTTGTTCTCAAGGAATATTTCAGCAAATCAAACTGTTTAACTTAATATGGAAGCAATAGAGTAACTTCCCATAAACTCTAACTAAGGAATGCTCTCTTCCGTTTTGCATCATACATAAAAATTCTTTATTTTCAAATCAAACGTCAACGCTGTTTTGGTATATTCAATTGAATTATTTCTGTTTAATCTCGCAATCATGGTCAGAATTCATTTGAATAATATTGAATTTAGTTTACATTAAATTTCCCTGTTTTAAAGAACACTATGAGCAGAATGGAATTGAATTAAAAGAAAAAAGAAGAAGTTAGAGAGTGATGTAAACCAAACTAATCTGAACAAATTTTCCGAGTGCAAAACAAAAGGTCCACTGATTTTGAGTACCAAAACAAACTATATCCACTCTTTTCACTAAACAATTGAAACTTAATTATTTCTGATTTGTTAAATTGCAAATGTAATTAAGATTCTGACCTTGCACTTGGTACGAGGTTTTTTTCTTTTAAACAAATTAAAAAATTATATATGTATAAAATTTAATTGAATGTATATTTATGTCTTTAATCATATTTTAATATTTTAATTATGTATATTCGATGAACAAGACGTGTAAAAAAATGAAAAGTTTAGATTGTTCTTATATTACAAAATTTACTCTGAAAATGGGTAAATCTAATCTAACTCCATAATATAAAAAATAATAAAAGTCTTCTTGTATATATTTTTTTTTAAATAAAACCTGTAATTATGAATTTATTATGAATGTGAAACGGATGATGAAACTGAACCAAACTATACAACAAAAGCTACATACAGAGTAATATTATTCAGCACAAACATAATATATAGGTAGCTCATCCTTAGCTTTCTTTGGTGAAGGTAGAAACGGTTATGATAAGCAAATGGGGCAGCTTATATTTTTTTCTTTTTTTTTATAAAATAATTTTGTAATATAATTTTGTTTGGGAAAAAGAAAGAGTTGAAATTAAAATGATTGTTCTTGAAGAGGTTTCTGAAGTTAGTTTAACGCTTTACAATTTGGTTTTTAGTTTAAGAAAGAAAAAAATATTTTACCATTTAATTTTTTAAATTGATTTCAAATGAATAGTGCATAATTTTTTCAGTAAAAATAAAATTGAGGGATAAAATTATTTATTTAAGAAAATATAAAGAGATTTTTATATTCTTTTTATAAAATTCAGATAAAAAAATGTAAATTTTTTTTTTTAAATAATATAAAATATTTTTTAATTTTTTTTTTAAAATGGTAGCTACGTACTGTTAGCAGCTCCGCAAATCATTTCCTCCGAATAAAAATAGCAGCAGAAGAAAAACCGTATCAAACATTTGACTTTTAAATTTTGGATAAATTATTTATAGGTCTCTGACATTTTGCATAATATATGCTCTGGAGTCTCTCTATTTTGGAAATTGTATCATCGGGTCCCTCAGGTTTAAAAAATTATACTATCAGGTCATTCTGTCCAGGGCCGGCGTTAGTCAACTGAAAAAGTCAACGATTTTGATTAAAATTTTTCAAAATGACAAAATATTTGAATCAGACCATTCTAATTAAACCAAAATTTTCAAATCAAATCATTTCTTCTTTAAATCAACCCTAAACAAAAGCATTATCATTTTACTATGAAGCAGTGAAGCTAAAATAAACACATCATCCTTTTTAATCACTTTTATATAATTTGATTAATTTCTATTTGATTCATCTCCTGCAACTTTTTTAATCCAAAAGGGTAGCTATTAATGGCTGCCAGTTTTTCTTCTTTCCTTCAATTTTCATCTTCATCATCTGTTTCCACCCATTACCAACACCAATCTTTTGATACCAAATTTCATCTCAAAAGATTCAAACCCATTTTCGATTTCTCCTGTGGAAAATGGTTTGTTGCTTATGGGTGTTGATTATTCCTTATTTTTACTTAAATTTGTAGAAAGTTTATTGCTTTAACATGAAGTTTATTGCTTTTGGAAGCCCAGTATGAACCAGGCAGTTTGTTTGTTGTAGGAATTGGAAAGTGATTCGTAATTGGCCAAGGGCCACCTATCAGAGTATAATAAGAGTTTTCCTTCGATTGGAACCACATAATAATCATTACCTATCTGCTCGAAGCCTTTAAGTAATGGAATGGTGATAGAACTCTTGGAAACTACCCAACGACGAGCCTGAGATTGCCTACCAGAAAAGACAGTCATTCCATTGCCTGAAAAAGTTAGCCTGGATCTTCTCTTAGGAGAAACGATTTTAGAGCTCTGTGGAGAGGGTCTTGAAATCTTAGGTGCTTTCTTACGTGATTAGGTGGGCATGGTGTCCACTCTGTATAGGTGGGTTGGCCCGGCCGGCCAAAGCTAGATATAGATCGGTTGGCACTGGATCTGCTGGATAGAGGTAGCGGCACAGACTGCTACGGATGGATAGAATTACGTCAATCAAGAGTGTAGAGAAGATTCTTGAAGAAAAACGACGTGCAGAATTGTCTTGGAGGAAGTGAGAAAATTGAGATATGGGTTTTCTTGAGAATGGAAAAGAAATAACGGTATTTGGTATGTATAAGAGGGTATATTTAGCATCTGGTAAATGGTTTGGTTCATTTGAATAATAATAATAATAAGGGTTTAATTTAAAAATTAGGTTTAATTAGGATGGTCTGATTCAAATAAAAACCATGGTCCGATTCAAATAAATCAAAGGGTAATTTTGTCATTTTAAAAAATTTTAATCAAAATCGCGGATTTTTTCTGTTGAAAGACCCGATGATACAATTTTCAAAATAGAATAATTCTAAAGAATATTATGTAAATTCTCAAAAACCTATAAATAATTTATCCGTATGATTGTTTTTTGTCAGTATTTTTTTTTTATTTGAAATAAATATGAGATGATTATTAAATGATACATTTTCGTGACGCCTTCTTGAAAGAGACATTTACAAAAAGAATTATGATAATTAATTAATTAATCATTCAATTCAAATCTTTCTGTTAGAAAACTTCCTGTGGAATTTCCATACTTTATTAAACTTTTGTTTCACGCTGCTATTATATGGATGATTTGACTTAATTTCGTAAAATATAGAATTAAATAGTTTATTATGAAATATTTAGGGACTAAATGTCAAATTTATCCTTTGCTTAACTTCTTACTACACAGAAAGTGCAGCTAGCTCTTATAAATGGCGGAGGCCGTACTTCTCTGCCAACACCATACCTTTCTTCCGTAAAAAAAAAAAAAAAAAATTTATATATATATATACATATTACACAGTAGAGGCAGTTGTGAATTTGCAGTTATAAACAATCGCTCATTTTAAAAAAGAAAACTGGTGGCGGGAAACTTTAACGGTAAATTTATATCTGATCAAATCATAGCTGCCATAGTACTTCCATGGCGGACTCCTCTCATGGCCCAGCAAATTTCTGGATTCAAGCTGATGCATTGCTTCGGAAGAACTTAACTTATCAGGTTCTTTCCCCACCTTATGTGAATTTTAAACTATATAACATTGCTTCTATATGGCCTTGATTTCCTTTTAGTTTTGGATCTTTGGCTGAAAATTGGGAGAATTGAATTTATTATAATACTGAATTTGGTAGCTAATCGAGATTTATGTTTGGGGTTTTTCGGAATTTGTTTTCCATCTTTGTTATTGAATGTGGTCAAATTTCTTTTGTAGGTAGCTCCAATATACAATATGCCTATTTTGCCTAGAAATTTTCAGACTATAACTGATGGGCATAATTTTGATTTGAATGTGCCCTTACCTTGTAGTTGTTTTTCTGGATTATTGTAGATTTTAGGGTTAGAATTTTCAATTTGCTTATCTTCTTATATTATGCTGCAATTTATCCTTTACTATGAATAATTTATGATTAATTTCGAGCTTATTTTGATACATGTTCTGAAATTCTTTGAGCTCGACATTGTAAAATTGATTTATCTTCTTCTTCTTTTTAAATTGTGCAGAAGCGAAATCGCAAGACAAATTGCATGCTCATTTCATATCCATTCGTCCTATGTATAATACTTGTTCTCATTCAAGCTTTGCTTGACCATGAATTGAACAAGACTAGTAGGAAATGCGGATGTGTTAATGTTGATACGAATGGAGATGGAGTACCTGAGAAAGTTTGTGGTTTACAGTACTCAACTTTGGATCAAGCAGCCACTTGTTCCATTCCAAACCCCCCACAATGGCCTCCCCTGTTACAGATCCCACTTCCCCAGTATCGTGCAGTCAGATCTGATGTTATGCCATCAACGGACTTGCCAGATGAGTCTTGCAGGCGGACAGGGTCCTGTCCTGTAACTACACTTCTCACTGGAAAAAATCAATCACTTGGAGAAAGTATCTCTCTTTCTTTTTCTATACATTTGTGCGTCTTTTGCAAGCTTTCTTGCTTGCTTGGTTGCATGTTTTGTCCTCCATCTCCTCTTCTTGTGCATCTTATTTGGTTCTCCACTTTTTTTTTTTATTTTATATATATATATATATATATATATATATATATATATATATATATATATTTGTAGTCCTACTTGAAATTTGAAATGATAAGTTTTGTTCTCTGTTAATGTTAATCTCTTAATGTGCCTTTGCTTTTCTGTACAGTTTTGGTTAGGGATATGTTCCCGAGTTCTTTGACTTTCAATTCTTCAGACTTTATGGATAGTTTAGCCTACAATGTTTTGGTAAGTTATTTTAAGTATATCTCTCTGTATTTTTTTCAACATTCAGTTTCATTTTTCTAAATATTTTTTGGAAGTATGTTGTGCTCTAATTTTACTTCTCAAATGGCTTCAGAGTTCAGACACGGAGCCAAAAACACGGAATTTTCTCGATCCAGCTCTCCTTGAGGGTTCTCTGTATCATGTTCAGAGTCAATGCACACCATATTCAACTTTCACTGTTTCTTTTCAGACGGTCATTGAATTTAAAAAAAGTACAAATTTATCACCATAGAATAAATAGTCAAGTAGTTTCTTGTTGAATACATGCAATGTATGCAAATTTTACTAGCTTGGGTTGTGCTATTACTCTGCAAGGCACATTATGGCATAACTTGCCTGCTTTACTTTTTTGAAGTTGCACAAACTTGAAATTATTGGCTGGATTAATTAATCTGCATCTGCAGCATAATTCTTGTTGTTAACTTGCTCATTTCTCCAAACCATTCAGTTCTCCAATATGATGATGATGATTTGCATGTAACTTCTAAATTTTTTTTTTTTTTTTATTTTCATCTTCCATCAGAGGTAACATGTGTTCAAGATCTAAACTTGTGGCGAAATAGTTCTGCCGAGGTGAATCAGCAGCTATACCAAGGATACCGAAGAGGGAATTCAGATAGAAAGATCAATGAGATACTTGCAGGTTCCCTTCCTGATTCTGGTGCATTTTTTATGTGAATCTAGTATAATGTCTCATGAATTCTAACAAATTTCATCTCTTGCAGCCTATGACTTACTAAATACGAATAATAATATATTTAATGTGAGCATATGGTACAATTCAACCTATAGGGATAATGAGAACGTTCAAGGTCAATTTAACTTTCTGCGGGTTCCACGATCAGTCAATCTTGTATGTATTCCCTGCTTGCATACAAAATAAGTGAAGAGTTGTTTAGTTTTCATATTTGTTAGGTTTTTAGTGTGTTTGAGTATTTTGTATTGTCCAAAAGTTTTGCAAGATTAATATACAAAAATAAATACTTTGCAAGATATTGGTGCCTAACACTCTTTTACATTTCTGGAAAAGGGGCATTCTCTCTTGAATGATAGATTGTTTTGATCCTTTTATCTTCATGATGTTTTGCGTTTTCATTTTAGCATTCTGCATTGAGTTATATAGACCTTTGAGTTCTTATTGTTGCTTAAGGTCTGTTCCTATCTTCTTTAGTGAAATTACCCGTTCTAGTGAATGAAAATTGGAATGCCTTTCAATTTATAGAGAAGTAATATGAATTTCCTTTTGGATAGCAAACAACATATCTACTGTGCGTCGAAAACCATGGCTGTTCAGAAGGTTTTTTACTGAATTTTCTGCTGTCTGTGCTCATTTCCAGGGAAAACTTTGCCCCCTCAAAAAGTTAAGGTTACAGTATTGAGTATTATACATTGGCTATTTATTGTTCTCTTTTAATGCATTTGATTAGGTTTGTGTTTAATCCATGAACCATCCTTGTACACTGACTAATATAGTTGCCTGTTTTGCTTTTCATTATTCAAATTAACCTGTAATATAGTTCTCATTTGTATTCTTATTCACAGGTTTCAAATGCATTCCTTCAGTTTTTGCAAGGACCTGGTACAAAAATGCTATTTGAGTTTGTCAAAGAAATGCCTAAAGCTGCCAGCAAGATCAATGTGGATCTTGCATCTCTTCTTGGCACACTCTTCTTTACATGGGTTATTCTGCAGCTGTTCCCTGTAAGCATCAAATTTTCTTCATTAGCTTGTTGGCTGGAAGGGGCAACACCACAAGGATTATATTATGTCATCATAATAAAATGTTTTGTTGTCAACTGATTGTCAACTGAAGTAGTTCCCTCTCCTTTGAGATGAAGCCTGAAACGGAACATAAATTGTATGAATTTAGCTGGGTTCTTCAGTTGGACATCTGTTTGGTTATGGTGGATGCTTGTTCCCCATAATATGAAAGTAAACTTAATCTGGAGCTGCATGTTACTAGTTTCATCTAGGTGGTTTATGTATGCCATGACTCCTTATTTCATCATTAATGCCAATCTCAAGTAGCGTGTTCTATTTATTCATGGGATTAGCTTTCTTTCTCTAGTTTTAGGAAATGAGTAATCATGCTACGTACTGTTGCATTTTTTCAAGTTATGCTGTCTCTGTTTTTTCATTGATGTAGGTGGTAGTGTCATCATTGGTATATGAGAAACAGCACAAGTTGAGGATTATGATGAAAATGCATGGACTTGGTGATGGGCCTTATTGGATGATTTCTTATGCATATTTTCTTTCCATATCTTTCACGTATATGTTGGTTTTTGTGTTATTTGGCTCAGTTATAGGTAATATTCTGCCTAAATGCTTTCTCTTGGCACTTTCTTCATGATTCTAACACATTTAAATTGCAGGATTGAAATTCTTCAGGCTGAATGACTACAGCATTCAATTTGTTTTTTACTTTATATATATTAACCTGCAAATCTCTGTGGCCTTTTTCCTCACTGCATTCTTTTCAAATGTTAAGACTGCTACAGGTTTGCACTTGGCCGTTAAATTTATTTTTGCTCAATATTTATTTTTCATGATATTATTTGGTTCTTATCTTAAATGGTTGCTCTTTTATGGTTATAGTTGTAAGCTATGTATGCGTCTTTGGTACTGGGCTCTTGGGTGGCTTTCTTTTCCAGAACTTTCTTGAAGATTCAACATTCTCAAGTAGGACACTGACATTACTGGAGTTCTACTCTTTATACTTTCCAGGAACTGTTTTTTTTTTTCCTTCTGTACTTTCATATTTTTCTGCTATTAACTTTTTATTAAGCTACTGAAGGCAGGCATGCATGCATTGAATAATATATGTTCCTTAAAATTTTTAATGCCCCTGATTTATTTTTTGGTATCTGTATAATTTTCTATCTCTTTAACAAATCTGTTGAGGGTATGATATGTATTAATGTTTGATTGAATTAGGAAATCTGAATTTGGATTGAGTTAAAGAAATCTAAATAATTGTTTTGCGAAGCATAATTTTCCAGCTGTTCTCGCCTTAGATTGGTAGTTCTTTATATTCCTTTAAGGGATTTATATGCATTCTTAGTTACACTATCTTTCATTAGATCTACTCACCATGAATTTACTGTTTGTTGCAGGACGATGGATCATTTTGTTGGAGTTATATCCTGGTTTCTCTCTGTATCGTGGTTTGTATGAGTTTGGACAATATTCTTTCACAGGGAATGCAATGGGGACTGATGGGATGCACTGGCGAAATTTGACTGATAGTAAAAATGGAATGAAAGAGGTCTTGATAATTATCTTTGTTGAGTGGCTCATCATACTATATCTGGCATATTATGTCGATCAAGTTTTATCATCTGGAAGAAGGAAAAGTTCTCTATTTTTCTTGCAAAAGTTTGAGAAGAAACTCCCATCATCTCTTTGGAAGCCTAGTCTGCAAAGGCAAGAATCTAAAGTTTTTGTTGATATGGATAAACCTGATGTCCTTCAGGAGGTACTATTTTTTCTTATATTTGGTTTGATTATTAATTATGCACATATGTTATCTGAGCTAAAAAAATTAATTTATTCTCTTTTTCAATCATTACTGTTTTCCTTTGAAATACTTTAATCTTACCTTCTTCAGTTTTTGGAAGAATGTAATTGCTCTAGATCTCTCTCTACTGCCTTAATTACAACAAAGCTATAGCGTTAAAATCCTTCATTGGAGTTCTCTTTCATTTCATGTCTTTTCAATATTTAATATTTTTTTCCCTAAGAAAATTTTGGCATCCTCTGTAGTGTCAGTTGTTAAATGTTAATCAGACAATACTGTGTTATATTATTCTTTCAATAATGCAGAGGGAGAAAGTTGAGCAGCTAATACTGGAGCCAAGTACAAGTCATGCAATCATCTGTGACAACCTACGAAAGGTGTATCCTGGAAGGGATGGAAACCCAGAGAAACTGGCAGTGAGAGGATTATCTCTTGCTTTGCCTGTGGGGGAATGCTTTGGTATGCTTGGTCCTAATGGTGCTGGGAAGACCTCTTTCATTAGTATGGTGAATATGAAGTGCTCCCTTGGTTTCTAACACAATTATGAAGGCATAGATTTGTGTTTGATCTCTCTAGTGTGCTTCACAGTTACTTATCCGTAACATTCAGAGTTTCTAGTCAGAAGTTCTGACTGTTGCAGATATAAACCCTAGCTTTTATAATAATATATTTCAAATTATCTTGATGATTTTTAAATGCTTCTGTAACATTGTTCTCCTGTCCTGCTGATTAGATGATTGGGCTCACAAAGCCAACCTCAGGGACAGCATATGTTCAGGGTCTGGACATAAAGACTCATATGGATTGGATTTATACCAGTATGGGTGTATGCCCTCAGCATGAGTATGTCAAATTCTTGGTTACTTTTTTCAAATACTGCATTCTCATCCTCAACTTCAAAGTTTCTTGTCAGTAATTTATTTTTTGGTATTTCCGTATGCATTTTAGTCTGCTCTGGGAAACTCTAACAGGAAAGGAGCACTTGCTTTTTTATGGAAGACTTAAGAACCTACAAGGTTCTGCATTGAAGCAAGTAAGCCATTGTCTAAATTTTCTTATATTACAGTTTGAAAAAATTTTCTTCGATTATGATTTTAAAGGCATTTTTCTTTCCTTAACCAATTGGTAGTAACTGAAAAGGACCAGGAGGATTTTCAATTAGAAAATTGGGAATTGTACAGTCCTCTGGTTCCTTCTAATTGCGGAGCGCATAAATTATTATGATATATGAATTGAAGAAAAGTTACATGGAAAATCAGAGAGGCAAGATTAGATATTAAATATATAAAGAAGGATGCATATATAGAGAGAGAAGGAATATAAGGCCATAATTATTAGATTGTTGACAAACATAGGATGCAATTTTGAGTAAATCTAGGGATCATCATTGATGACTTCCACAATTCACCTTAACTTTGTGTTTAGTGATATCACAGCAGTGAGATTTACCGTACTCATGCTTTTTAATAGCTAACCTCTCCTGAATGGGATCAGATCTGAGTCATTTCCTGTTTAAATGTTTGTTTCCTTAGGCGGTGGAAGAATCTCTCAGGAGTATCAATTTATTTAACGGTGGAGTTGCTGATAAACAAGCTGGGAAATATAGTGGAGGCATGAAAAGGAGGCTCAGTGTTGCAATATCACTGATTGGGGATCCTAAAGTAAGTTGCAGTCACTTTTAAAAATACTTTGCCACATGATAAGATAATTCCTCAATGCATCTCATGCCACAATAACTTCAAATGTACAAGGTTGTCTATATGGATGAACCCAGTACCGGACTAGATCCAGCTTCAAGAAGCAACTTATGGAATGTAGTGAAGCGTGCAAAGCAAGACCGTGCAGTTGTTCTTACAAGTACTCAATTCTTTCTCAATCTCAAATTCGGTGTTGCAGAATGAATTTTATCGCTTTGTCATTCACTTACGTACTTTCATGTTGTCAGCACATTCAATGGAAGAGGCAGAGGTCTTGTGTGATCGATTAGGGGTTTTTGTTGATGGCAACTTGCAATGCATAGGAAATCCAAAAGAGGCAAGTCAATGTTGAAGTGAGAGCTTTACATTTTTTCCATTTGAGGTGTCGGTGACTTGTATAAGCTTTTATATGCTTTATTTATGTCTGCACAATGAACTGTGTTTCTTCCCTTTGTTTTCACCACGTTTTGTTTTCTATATTAAAACTAATTTCAAGAAACTTAATATCAGGCTATCATTAGAATCAAACTAAATTCGACTTTACATTTCTTAGAAATTGGTCTATGGCAATGAAATGAACAGTCTTCCTGTGTTTGATTCATGGCTAGCACTTGAGCAACCGAGTGCATTTAAAGTAAGTTTCATTGTAGTTTTCTGTCTGTGACAGCTTAAAGCTAGATACGGTGGTTCTTACTTGTTCACAATGACAACATCTGCGGAATATGAGGAAGAAGTAGTGAAGATGGTGCAGAAACTCTCTCCTAATGCTGAAAGGACATATCACACTTCTGGAACACAGAAGTTTGAGATGCCAAAACATGAAATCAAAATTGCAGAAGTATTTCGTTCAGTTGAGATTGCGAAAAGCAGATTCCCAGTTCTCGCTTGGGGTTTATCTGATACCACATTAGAAGATGTCTTCATCAAGGTTGCTAATGGGGCCTAGCCATCCAACATTACTTTCATGGAGCCTTCTGTAAAGTTCGTTAGGTATACCTTACTCTACTTGTATGTTTCACGATAATTTTTTTCTTTATCTTATAGGAACTTAATAGATTTGCTGTATATTTTCCGAAGATTGTATCATATTCAGTGTAAAGAAGGATAGATTAATTACAAGAGCATAAAGAGACTTGCATTTCCTGTGCTTACGATTTATGAAATTTTTGAAAAATCTAAGGTTTCAAATCTGTCAAAGAAGAATCAATCTACAGAATGTGTTTCTTCTCAAGGACAGCCACATCCTATAAAAAAAGGGCTTCAAATGAAAAGCCCCTGAAATTATGAAGAATACTCATCATAAGTAAATCAGAAGAACACTTCTCAAGATTTAATGTCCCCATGAAACATTAAATCTTTTGCTAATGAACGAATATTCGTCCTACGTAGTAAAGGAATTCATAGACACTTATATTCATACGTTAAACTGTGCAACAACTTTATTAATTGTGTCCGCTTTCAGGAATAGCATTGAATTGACAGCTAATCGAACATACTCAGAAATATTTTTCTTCTTGTTTTCGTTTGGATTGTTTAATGGAATATCATTGGGTTTGTGAAGATCCCCTATCTCCACCGATGTTACCATCTTCAATTGGAGCTTTGCTGTTTATATCTTCAAATGAAAAAAATGTAACTATTTCATCTACATACTTTGGCATATTATGACTATTTCCATTTTCACAGAACTCTTTGACTACTGCCTCAAGGTTCAAATAATTAATAATATGGGCAAATCTTGCATATATTTGGGCATAAAATGAGGAATACAATTTTCATCCTCTAAATACAAAGAACTCATATGTCAACTCACCTCAATTTCTTTTCTATTTTGTGGTGGGAAATGTGTTTCAAAGATCTCATATGTTGTAAAATTATGGTAATATGTTTACTTGTTTATAGATATTAGTTATGGTGGAATTTGAGAGGACTAGTTATTATATATATAGACAATATTCTAAGAGGAATTTAATTGGATTTTAAAAAAATTTGACTTTCTAAATAAAACTATAGAACTTAAATGTTCTAAACTATTCGTTAGAATTCAGAATTCCATTGATTAGAAAACTAAGTTCAGGTAAATATTAATTCAGTGTTCAGAGAACAAGTCAAAATTTGAAAATTAAGACAAGAAGGATGTTCAAAATTAATCAACTTCAATATTGATTGTTTTGGAGAGAAAGAAAATCTTAAAGATACGACAGTGAGAATGGAGAGATTTTTCTTCTGTCTCAAAGTGTTAAATATTTGACAAATGGGTTTTGATAGTGTACCAAGAGAAATATGTCAGTTGGAAGAGCTAGAAATCCCAATGAATCTTTTTAACAAAAGACCAATATTCTTGGTTTCTATTTCTGAACAAATTCAAAAACACACCTTGAATCTCCATTTTCAACTAACATGAGAGTCTGTTTTTCGTGTGTTTAGAAGACAATTTTTATTTTGGTGAAAAGAGACAATCTCACTCTTTTCAAGCAAAAAGACAATAGACTGCACTTTGAAAAATGGGAAACAAATTTAAAAAACTATTTGAAAGATTTTGACCATATATTGATGTGTCAGTTTTGATGTCTTCTTATTTTGATCTTTAGATTTCTTGTTCATACTTGCATGGTTAGATACATGGAGAGAGTTTTCTAAGATCTCATGGTTTTGTAGAACATTAAAACAAGATGTTAAACCCTTGACCCAATAATCTCCCCTTTTTATACTATGACAAAACAGGAGAAATGAAGTTCATAAAAACTTCCCCTGAGTCTAAAGCAGATAAAAGAAATTTGAGTTCTAGCATACATTTCTAAGTTCAAGTTCAAAGCATCCATATGACTAGTTTTACTCGCCCTAAATATATGCATAAAAATCAGAGGGTAACAAAAGAGAATAAAAATTCTAAACAAAATATATGAACTTCCATGCATTAGTTCAATTATACTATTTAAAACCTACAAACTACTCCTAAAAAAAATTTTAATAAGGAACCTATAAATCATAAATCATCTATGCATATGTTCTCCCCCTTCTTATCAATATTAAAATGATATTTATATTCATAGTAGAGCAATTGTTCAGAAAGCAAGTAAAATGTAAAGCCAGCAAAGATAAAAAATTGTTCATCATAGATATAAAGTAGAGAGAGTTAGAGTAGCGAGACTTCAGATATCCTTGCCTTTTTAATCTTCTTCACGGCCACCTGGTTCCTCTGGATTCTCCTTAGTTCTTGGAGCTCTAGGCAGAATGATGTGCTTTGAGTGATCCTAGTAGGAGTGGAAGGCAACAATCTCTTAGGTGTTAGAGCCGACTTTAGTAGGAGTGGAAGGCAACAATCTCTTAGGTGTTAGAGCCGACTTCTGAGCAGTTCTCTTGATTTTTTGAGTTCTTGGTTCAGTTTGCTCCTTGCTTGGGAAGGCATGTAATATTACATGTTGTTGCATTGATTCGTATAAGACCAAGTGCAAATTTTGAATGCTCCCCAATACAATTATCGCTCGAATATGAACCGAATATCTTGCATCTTAGAGTTTTTAGTCATGCAGTCTATGTGCCCATTGCATCACCACAACGCACAAAACTGGGTCCTCAAAGAAGATTGGGAATATATGTTGGACATGAATCATCAAGTATTATCAGATATCTTGAGCCTTTGATAGGTGATATTTTTACAGCTAGTTTTGCTGATTGCCATTTTAATAGAAATTATTTTTCCAATATTAGTGGGAGAAAATATTAGTGGGAGAAAAGAAAGATGTAACAAAAGAAATTACATGGAATCAGTTATCACTTTTGCATATTTATTCTCACACAAAGCATTGCGAGAAGTTCAAAGATTATACATTTCCAAGAAATTACAAATCAGTTGCCTGATGCATTTACTGATACAAAAAGAGTGACTAAATCATATATACAAGTAGCAAATAGTCCTGCTAATATTGAAGTTGATAAGAAAATTTAGAGGATAAAATAAAAAATGAGTCTAAACCACGCCTGAAGCGTGGAAGACCAATTGGTTGAAAGGATAAAAATCCTTGAAAAAAGAAAGAACTAGAGATTAATGTTGATATTGATGAAACAGTTCTAAAAGAAATACAAAACAAAGAAAATTCTCCAGAAGAGAACTTCAAAGAAAATGATGAAGAAGTTTCAATCAATTATAACATTACAAACATACTATTTGAGAAAAACAATGGTGAAATTTTCTCTTTTGCTGTTGCAAGTAAAATTATGGATAAGTCAAAATAGACATGATTGGTTGCAATGGAAAGATGCTATGCAGGCTGAATTAAATTCACTCAATAAGCGAAAAGTTTTTGGAAAAATAACTCTTACTCCTAAAGGTGTAAAATCTATAGGATACGAATGAGTGTTTGCAAGAAAACAAAATGAAAAAAATAAAATAACAAGGTACAAGGCTAGACTAGTAGCCAAGGTTTTTCTCAAAGACCTAGAATTGATTATAATGAAACCTATTCTCCTATTATGGATGCAATTATGTTCAGGTTCTTAATTATCCTTGCAATTAATAAAAAATTAGAAACTCGTCTCATGGATGTTGTTACTACTTATTTATATGGATCACTTGATACTAATATTTACATGAAAATCCTAGAAGGGTTTAAATTGCCTAAAACATCAAGTACAGATCCCAGAGAAATGTATTCGATCAAACTTCAAAGACCTTTATATAGGTTAAAGCAGTCTGGACGCATGTGGTATAATCGATTAAGCGATTATTTGATTCACAAAGGATATATAAATGATGTTATTTGTCCATGCGGATTGTCACAAACCAGCCCAAGGGCTGCGAATCGGCTTGTAGCTAGATTAGAGTCTGATCGCATAAGCCTCGAAAATGATTCCTCCTAACTACAGTCGTCAACTACTTAAGCCCAAATACACTGGCCTAAAATGGTTAACCCAAGTTGATTAAGCACTTAGGTGGTTTAACTTATATAACATATCTAATCTCAATCAGTATCTGGTATGAGATTTCACGCATATTTATTAAGAAAACAACATCTAGAATTATCGTTATAGCTGTCTATGTTGATGATCTAAATATCATTGGAAAAAAAGAAATCAATGAAGTTATTATATACTTAAAGAAATAACTTTAAATGAAATATCTTGGAAAAACTAAATATTGTCTTCATATACAAATCGAGCATATGCATAACGGAAAATTTTTGCATCAGTCAAATTATACAATAAAGATCTTAAAATGCTTTAACATGGATAAAGCAAATGCTTAAGTACTCCAATTGTTGTTAGATCACTGAATGAAAAGACAAATCCATTTTGCTCTGCTGAAGAAAATAAAGAGATTCTTAGAGATGAAATTCTATATCAAAATACAATTGGAGCTCTTATGTATCTTGCTACTTGTATTAGAGCTGATATCACTTCTGCAGTAAATTTATCAGCAAGACATAGCTCATTTACAACAAGGAGGCACTGGAATGGAATCAAACACATATTTTGATACCTTCAAGGAAGCATTGATTTGAGTTTATTTTATCTTAATGACTCAAAACAAGATTTAGTTGGTTATGTTGATGCAGGTTACAATTCTAATTCTCGTAATGGAAAATCTTAGATTAGATATGCATTCATGTATGGTGGAACTATTATTTCTTGCCGGTCCTAGAAATAGACATTAGTTGCTACCTATTCAAACCATGCAGAAATTATTGTGCTACATGAAAAAGTCGAGAATGTGTATGGCTTAGGACAATGACACAACATATCAAGACATTTTATGGATTTCTAATGGAGAACGGACCAACTATCATATATAAAGATAATTCAGCTCGTATTCTTCAATTGAATGATGAGTATATCAAGAATGATCAAAGGAGACATATACCTTCAAAATTCTATGTATATACCCAAGAGCTCATAAATAAAAATGATATTGACATTCAATATGTTATGTCTAGCAACAATTCAACTGATCTTTTTCACAAAGACATTTCCTACAACTATATTCAAAAAGTATGTTCGTAACATCAGATTGCGGCATCTACATTACATGTGAAAAGTTACCGATGTTATCATCATGGGAGTAAATTATAGGCTGCATTTTTTTGTCCTTAGCTAAATTTTTTAGCACTGAATTCTTATTTGGTAAGATTTTTAATGAGGTAGATTATTGTATAATTTGTATTGTTATTCAAAAGAGAATGTTATAAATTAGGTGGTAAGATCCGTTACTATGCAAACAGAATGGTTACTATACAAATAGTAGAATGCATAGTAAATATTTTTATTATAAATAGGTCACTTGCTAACACGAAAAGATATAATAAGAAATTGAATTAAAATAATTTTCTCTCCTTATCTCTTTATTATTATTTTTCTCTTTGTTATTTTATAACAAATCTTAAGATTTTTGGGTGGAAAATATCAAATCTTAAAGATTGCATTCTCTTTTTATTTTTTTCAAAAAAAATAAAATAAAATAAAATAAAATAGTTCTGTATTTTAGTCCTTATCCTAGTCTTCCTCAGGGAGAATCTCACCAAACTCCTTCTACTTTTCTGTCTATATATATTTACGCTAAGTCGTGAATGTTTTTTGATTCATACTGATATTTATCATTTTATGATCGGGAAAAAACAAAGATGGCTTACAATTCCAAATCTTCCTTTTGTTCATTTCTTTTATTGGCTTTTTTGTTTGCTAATTACAATGGCAGTCAAGCAGACTCCTCTAATAAACCCCAAATTTTTGAATTGAAGAAAGGAGATTTCTCTGTAAAGTTTACTAATTTTGGTGCTTCTATGCTCTCTCTTATTCTCCCAGATAAACATGGTATCTCACATCTCTCTCTTCTTCTTCTTCTTCTTCTTCTTCTTAGGGAAACACTCATTTTTTGTCTATTATTGTACTTTATTCAGGTAATTTAGCAGATGTCGTTCTTGGGTTTGATTCAGTTGATGCTTATAAGGTGCGTTTCTTCAAACCAACATTGAAGAAATTTCAATTTCAATTCTATTGAGGAAGTTTAATTTTGATTTTGTTGCAGACTGATAAAACATATTTTGGAAATATTGTTGGACGAGTTGCTAATAGAATTGGTAAATCTCAGTTTAGTTTGAATGGAACTGTTTATAAATTGGTCCCTAATGATGGTAGAAACTCCCTCCATGGTAATTCATCATTTCCCACTAAGTTTACTTTTACATTGTGATTTAGTTTTTCATCAGCTATGGCCTATATCTTCTGTGTTTTGATTTTGTGATCAGGTGGACCAAAGGGATTCAGTGAAGTTTTATGGAATGTCTATAGTTACAAGAAAGATAGCCATATTACATTCACCTATGACAGCTTTGATGGTGAACAAGGTCCGTGCTTAATCCTTTTTTGATTGCCAGACAGAAAATCTTATAATGTTAATGTCCATTTTTGGAATTCGTAAAATTAAAAATCTAATAATCCAATTTTTTATTCCCTTTTCTTCCATATTAGTGCATTTCCTAATTACTAATAGAAAGGGTAATTGTTAACTTTTTTGTTTGGGGTTCTGCAGGTTATCCTGGAGATCTTGCAGTTTCAGTGACATATTTTATATTTGAGAAAAACAAACTAGCTGTGAAGATGGTAGGGAAGCCCAAGAACAAAGCAACTCCAGTAAACCTAGCCTTGCATACTTACTTCAATCTAGCAGGTCAAAACAGTGGAGACATTTTGTCACACAAAATCCAACTCTTTGCTTCTTCTATTACTCCAGTTGACAAGGAATTGATTCCTACTGGTCAAATATCTCCTGTAAAAGACACACCCTTTGATTTCCTGGAACCCCGCAAAATCGGAAGCAGAATCAAGCATCTCCCTGATGGATATGACATCAATTATGTTTTACAGGATTTGAAACCTGGGCATCTCAAAAGAGCAGCTATTGTTAAAGAAGATGTTTCAGGGAGAAAATTGGAGCTGTGGACTAATCAACCTGGTGTTCAGTTCTATACGAGTAATATGATTCATGATGTTAAAGGCAAAGGTGGATTTGTTTATCATAAATATGCAGGATTTTGCTTGGAGACACAAGGATTCCCTGATTCTGTTAATAATCCTAATTTTCCTTCTCAGATTGTTAATCCTGGAGAATCGTATTTGCATATTATGGTTTATAGGTTTACAGCTAGTTAGTATAGCCAAAGTTGGCTAATTTTGTTAATTATTACTTAATTAGCTTTTGTTTATCCAGTTCAGTTGATATCAATAATAATTGAGGAATTTTTATTCTTTCTTGAATTTCATTAGTTTTTGAATTTTATATTAATTCGTTACAACTGATGCCAAAAATAAATTGGAGTTTGGTGAATTGTTTCGGTGAGAGAATAATTTATGGTACAAAAATCTTGTTAAGCAGTCTTTGTCATACCAACTGGATAAAAAAGAAGTACAAAAGCTCTGTAAAACTATAGAACAAATCTACAGGATTAAGCCTATTAATTGTAATTGAAGAAGTTGAATTAAAATCTTACATCTGATTTAAAGCAAAAACCAAAATCAAAACAGAAATCAATTGGGTATCTGAAACCTGCATAAGGGGCAGGCATTACTTCTCTGCAACCAATTTCGAATGCAATTTGCGTGATAGACATGTGAACAAGGAATTCGAGTAACATCCATACCAATACAAAAATCTTCCCAGCAAATCACACAATGCTTCTGAGAATTTTCACCATCATCAACAAATTTCACCTTCTCTAACACTTCATCAAAACCAGACTTGGTAGTAGTAGTAGTAGCAGTAACCTGAACAACTATGGAAGTAGCTTTTCTTCCAGTAATAATTTCCTGAGCACATCTTGATATTTCAAGGGATACTAAAGGATGAACAGGAAAGGGTATATCCATAGCTATAAGCATAAGTTGTATTGTAGACCAATTAGTAGTTGTATCTAAAAGATGCTTCCTTTTCACTTCAAATCGTTTGTAGATTGACTCTGAACCATCTTCTCTAATTTGAGAGTATATTTCGATGAACAACTCTTCTTCTTCTTCTTCTTTTAGCAATCTATCCATGTCTTCTTCATCTTCACTTAAAATCGGCCATGCGTAGCATTGATATGGTGCTGAGTTGAATGCCATCTTCAGATTGATTAGCAAAAACCCAATACAGAAAAGAAGAAAAGAGGAGTTGTATGTAATCAAAGAGACGAAATTGATTGATATGTATGTTTATATATAGTTAGTTTATGGTTAGAAATAAAGACTTATGGGATTTGGATTTGTTAGTAACAACTAACAACTATAATTAGGAAAGGAGTGACTTCCAAGTACAATTATTTGTGCAAATATTCCAAATTTGACTTGGTCCTTATTTCATCCTGAAAACTTTATAATTATTATTTTTTCAAAAAGCAGAGTCCTCATCGGACTTGGATTCGGTTTACAACTCGTATATATATAGATAGTTTCCTCAACTTACTCCACTTCTGCTTCAAGAATATAGAATTTCTGTTTCTTGGCTGATTTGATTTGATTAGGTTAATAACTTTCTTGTTTCTTGATTCCCCTGATGTCAATGGAAGATGCAGAAATTTGTTGCCATGTGACTCCACTAGACGAAATTGAAGAAGAAGATTATTCTTTTTCTTGTAATATGTTCTCCATTCAAGTTTTAGTCAAGTTTATGGAACCATTTAATTCACTAATGGAGGAAGAAGATGAAACACAACTTTACGATCAAGATTGTGAACTAGTCGAACAGAAGTTGTTAATTGAACGGGAAAGATTATTACTTGAAGAAATAAGCATACGTGAAATCCTTGTGAACATGGACGTCCCAATTCAGCAATTCATGATTGATCGGATTTTAGATTTTGCTCGTCGAATGGCGACCAATAAACGTTATGCGGGTCGAAGGGTTTTACGTATGAGAGTAGAGATTGAAGTTCCCCCCATTAATGGCGATGATGATGATAGTATGGTGTCAGGGTTAGCCTCACCGCCATTGTCTCGTTCTGCAATTAATTGTTTGGAGATTTTTAAACTTGAAAATGATTCGATCAAACAAGAATGTCCGATTTGTTTAGACGAGATTGTGGTCGGATCGGAGGCCGGTAGGATGCCTTGTTCCCACATTTATCATGGTAAATGCATTCTTTGTTGGTTAGAAAAGAGTAGAATTTGTCCATTGTGTAGATTCGAGATTAATTAGACAAATTGTGTAGATTTGAGATTAATTAGACAAATTTTTTGTATCAATTTAACACAATATGTATATATGTTCAAATTTCTCAATGAATAATCTGAATAACATATTTAATTGATTACTTTACTGGCTAATACTACTCAAATCAAGAATAAAAAGAGAGAGAATACAAGCAAATATGAAAAATAATAAAATGCATTGCCAGGCAACAGACTGAAAAGAGGGACAAAGAAAAAACATTGTATGATGTCTATATGCCACAGCCAAATCAAATTCTTTGAATAAGAAGCTAGAAGGAGAAAAAAAATCTAAAATTCCTATGTCAATCAGTAATCAGAGGTAAAAACCAACAGCTTCCACCACTCAAACATACACCCACGCATGGAGGATCAGCATCACATAAATTACAAGCTGAAGAAGTTCAAACTAAAAGCCAGCAAAGATCATCATCTTTAATGCGCTGCGTGAGGCGTGGTACTTGTCTTCTTAAAATCAATCTTGTCTACTTTAACCTCTCCATCAATGAGCTCGTACACGTACACTACAACGCGTAAGCCATCAATGTCCATAAGAACAAAGCTGGGATTAACATCATAAGTAATGCTGCTATAGGCGCCGGTGGCAGAGCCTGGGTTTATAACAACTCCTCCTTCATGTTTGTAAGCTGTGAATTGATGAGTATGCCCTGTCACAAGTATGTCTACATCCAATTGTCTCTGCAGCATGGCTAGTGAATCTAAATCACCCCATGGAATAACCTTTGAAGCATCAAAACCCAAATTAGAATTAGCATGAAATAGATAAAATGTTATGTAACTAACTTGGTTAACAGTTAAACTTGAGTAGTTGGCAAGAGATCTTTACTATTTCTTCTAATGTAAAATGTAACTAGTTCTGCTTCCTAGGCATATCATAAAATTCATTCAGTAAAGTACTTATTTACATATCACAGGCATTGGAACTGAACTCGGGACATCTTATTTGTCCAAAACCTCACAGAATGCTTTATAATGTGCGTCAGACTGTATATTGTACACAAAAGGAGCAATTAAAATGAAGTTTTTTACAATAAGAAAGAACATTGAAAAATTTAAATTGGAACCAGTAGAGGGCTTAAAAGTAAGCAATGGAAGGAATTGGCTAAAAATAAGACATGACCAACACTTTTGTCTATATGTATCATTTTGAAATGGGACTCAAAAGAGATTGACTCATCAAATGTTGGCGTTGATGGTGTATATGAAATGATTAGTGGTGTTAAGATAAAAGAGAGGGAATTCTGACCTGATGTCCATGGCACAACCCCAATTTGAACTGACCAATTGTAAGAGTTTTGGTTTCTGGATATCGCACCTCTTCATCATATTCCCCTCGAGTAATATGCAAATCAGGACATATAGTCTTCAAGTAGTCATGAACTTCCTGGATGCACCAGGAGATTATAAGTCAGAGCTTTGGATTTCAGTTAAACATAAGCAATTCTTAAATGCTTATAAAGACTCCTTTAAAAAGATGGACAAAATAGCAGCATAGTTTGTTGGATGGTATTACCTTCCAAAACAAATATATGATTAATTCTCAATTCAATCAGACAACTTTTTGAGTATCAGAAGCATAAGACCAAATATGAGATAGCTACTAGCTATGCAGCCTAGAAACCGTTTAATTCATATCTGAACAAAAAAAATATGGGGAAAAATAGTAGTCTGAACAAGAAAAATTAAACCAAAGTTACATATCCAGTATATTAAAGATTTCTAGTCTTAGAAAACAGAGTGCATCATCCATGCATTTACAAAGTCTAAAACTGTAAAACAATGGCCAATTCAGATAATGAATGGAAATGAAATGGATACCAGCTGGCTGCTGTTTGCATTGCTGCAAAATAGCTTCCTAAAAACTGCTCATCTCATTGAAATAACCATATCACCAGTAAATTCAAACATAATGTAAACTAGCCATGAAACCAAAACTAGTTAATCGGAAAGTCCACATATTTGTCATATTGAGGCATTCGCAAAATAAGGCAGAATAACTAGCATTTGTACAACAAATAAGGCAAACTAACTAGTAAGTATACAGTATACTATATATAGCCCCTATTATCCACTGATGACTAATGAGACTTCTCTAACAGAGTAAAGGTTTCCATTCAGCTGCAACACTCTCCTCTCCAGTAATCTAAGTGATTTAACACAATGCCTATCACTTTTCATATGTTATGCACACATGTATAGGATTTCATTTCCAGTGCTGCTGACATATATGAAGCGGCATAAATTCTGAATAACTTGGATGATAAAAATAGATCTTGCTTGCATATTTCCATTGGAGATTAGAGAAAGATTCCAAGACATTCATTCATCATAATAAAAAAAAAAAAGGGCTTCAGAATGAAATGCTAAATTGCCTATATCACTATTGAACTACCATTAATTGGGTTGCTGAAAAATGATTTTCTCACATTGAACATGATTAAGTAGAAAGCAAAATATGGTATCTTTCATATATATATTTTTCTAAAAAAATGACCTTTTAAAAAAGAGCCCAAATCACATCCTCTCCTCATTCTCCATCTTTAACCCAATAGAACATAATAACTGGAAAACAAGACAAACCCACCAACCAGTTAACCTCAAAGAGAAACATACTTTGATACAAAGATTGCCAGTACAAATGATGTGTTGGATCTTGCCAGGGACGAGCATTGACTTAAACTTGGCAGGCAGATCAGGAGCTCTATGGGGTATGTGCAAATCCCCTAGAGCTAATACCAACACCATATCCTCAGCTTTCAAAAAATCAAATCCCAGTTAATATCTTGCAAAATAAATGTTATAAAATTGATCAAATAATGCAAAAGAAGTAAATAATTTTGATCAACTATACAATCACGCGAATTGAGAATTTAAAACATGATCAATGAGAGTAAGAGATCATACCTCCGAGATTTTATTAAATTTTGCATAAGTCGACGGTATTAGAGATTACAAACGGAGAGAAGCTGCGATTATGAGTTCTTTAGGTACCCGGTTTTTTGGTCTGATTGGAATTTCGAAGTTTTGAATGGTAGCTGGAGATTGCTACGACGCCGTTTCCAGAGCTTTTTATTATTATGTGTTTCTGTTGGAAGGCGATTGTGAATTTCTGAATCGTATGCGATTTTGAATTTCTGAATTGTACATATTGTCTTCAGTCACTACTCTTTTAACATGTTCCTCGGAAATAAAATATATACTTTTTTTTTTGGAAAAGAATACATACAATTTGTTAAGTATAATATAAGATTCTAAGATTATGTAATTAATAATAGTGAGAAATTAATAATGCAAATCTTTTGTTTAAACAAATAATGCAAATTTAATGTATTTTTTTAGTATTATTAATTTTTTTCTCTTCATTTTGCCACAAAAAGTGTAGTGGGAGAGAAAATTCTTCACATTAATGAAATTTTATTTTGATTTAATATAAATAATTTGAAAAATGTCAATCTAGCATAACAATTTTAGAATGGTATATAACAATATTGCTATTCTGAAGAACAAAATTGGTGCAATTAAATATACATTCTGTTTCTGCATAGTAAAATATTTGTACAGCTATAATCTTTGCTAAAAACAAAATGGCCTTCGTGCATAATACAACCAATCTTGCTAATCATCTCCTCATCGAAGCCAGATGTGGAGAGTTCAAAAATGATGGCAATGGAGACTCTTTCGAGTCCTTATTTGCAGGGGATTTTGTAACTACTGCATTCATATTTGCAGTTGAAGATATGCTGTCTGTTGATGGAGTGCAAGAAGCAGACATGGGACTCGATAAACAGAATTGGTCCGACTGCGAAGGGCTGGCTCCGGGTTTGGAAGACGAGAGCTCTTCTAAAGTAGTTAAAACCTCGGACATGGGTGGCCGAAGTTTAGCTTCATTTATACAATGTGAAGCAAGAAGAGCAACCATGAAAGCTCCCCTCTGGGAGTACTGCCCTTCCAGTCTAATATCCATAATTCGGAACAACTTGCGTCTGTCACCTAAATAAGGTTTCGCCCAATCCACCAGATTCTGTTCTACCCCAACTTTGGTTTTGTCTAGAGCGCACCGTCCTGTAAGCAACTCAAGTAACACAACCCCAAAGCTATATACATCGCACTTGGTTGTTAACCGACCTGCTCACAAACAATGTTTTCTTAATCAGTTTACTATTGTAAATATCAAATTCGAGAATGTTCAACAATTTCAAGGGCATTAAATGAATGCCTCAAACTTACAGAATGGTAAAGAAATATTTATGGCAAAATAGACAAGCCAACCTGTAGCAATATATTCAGGGGCAGCATAGCCTTGAGTACCCAGAATTTGAGTTGAAACGTGAGAATGGTCACCGGTAGGGCCTGCTTTAGCCAAACCGAAGTCTGAAAGTTTAGCATTGAATTCCTGCACAGAAATAAAGCATGTTAAATTTGAGAATACTTGCAGGCATATTAGAGAAAGACAAGCTGTGGAGCTATATCATTGAATTAATCAATATTGTGTATTGAATAAGAAAAGAGAAGCCAAAAGGGATCTTCCTTTTCCTTTTCTTTCTTTTTTAATGAATTTCATTTCGTATTTTGACACATCTTCAAAATCCTGTGAGCTTGAATCCATCTTCTCACTATGACAAGGAATTGCTAGTAAAGTAATAGCTGTTCTTAAGCCAACATACCGAATCCAACAGGATATTTGATGCCTTCAAATCACGGTATATAATTTGCTGCTCGGAGTCATGCAGGAAGGACAGCCCTCGAGCAGCCCCTGTGGCAACTTTTATCCTTAAAGCCCAAGACAATGGTCGAGCTCCACCTGCAAATAACACAGTTTCATATTTAATACATTATAGGATAACAAACTTCCATATCAACGGTGCATCATCTTGGTCATTTATTCTTCTGAGTGCCAATCAAATTTGAATAAGGACGTAAATAGGAAAAAAGTAAAAAGAATGCTATTAACTTTTACTTTTAAACAGATGATTCTCAAGGCTGCCTTTGGGCATATATTCATAGACTAAGAGCCGGTTTTCCCCATCTAGGCAGTATCCAACAAGTTTCACAAGATTAGGGTGATGAAGTTGCCCAAGACAATTGACCTCACACTGGAATCAACACCAAACCATAGATAAATAGGTCTAGACAAATAATTACATGAAAGAACAAGCACTGCATGATAAAAAAAATTCCTACCAGCCACTCCTTATGACCTTGCAAACATTCCGGTTTAAGTTTCTTGACAGCAACCACCATCCCCTGCCCCGACTTGGCAGGACCAAATGTTTGTTCATCAATCCATCCCTTGTATACTTCCCCGAAACCACCTTCTCCAATACAATTATTCGGATGAAAGTTTAAGGTAGCACTTCTGAGGTGATTAAATGTGAAAGCTGTCAAATGTGGAGTTGACAGTATATCCTCTTCAGATCTTGAATCGAGGCGTCTAATTATTTTCTCTTCGAAATTAGCGAGAGTTCCCGGACTTGGATGAACTGCATAATCTACATTCCCATCACTTGTAAATGTTATAACAGTTGCAGATGCTGTAATAGAAAGAGTTCAATAAGACAGAGCAAAAAGCAAATGCTAAATGCAACTAAAAGCATGTTAAGTATCATGGCCATAAAAATGGAAGAACAGTTCTTCATTTTCATGGAGCCTTTACTTTAACAATTTCTGCAAGGAAATCCTCTATCCTCTAAAGATTAAATCATCAGAACTTTGAAATGTGTTCAAAGTGTAATAAATAAATTTGAGTATGTATGGGTTGAAAGGCTCCAATAAGCCTCAGTCTCAGATAACTGATACTAATATACCCTATATAAGATTAGCAACAGAACACAATCTCCTACAAACACACTCAAATATTTCAAATTTCAAGAAGCTTTAATCAACAATATCCAGAGACATTCCATCAAAGTAATACCAATAAGCAAGAAAAGGCCATCCAAATAACTCCTGATTTGGTAATATACTGTCTAGGATAATCAATAGTTTAATATTAAGATCATAACAGTACAAATTACTAGCTAGCATCTTCGAAGCAACATAAGCTAATAGCATTAAAACTAGTTGGACACTTATAGAAGCAAAGCCAGAGAAGAGAGTATCTATCAGTTTTTCTTTGGTTCTGAACCCGTATCACTCCCGGCACAAAAATGACTAAATTGCAATTTTAGATTCTAACAAAATCCTTAAGCAGTTCGATGAAACAAACAAATAAAAAGAGAATTATGAAAAAGCACTAAAAAGTTACTGAAATAGAATCCATTACCATGCAAAACAAGGTCTTTCCCGACCTCAAAACGAAAATTTAAGAATGAAAGATGGATCTCCAAAGACAAAAACAAATGAATTGCATGCAATCAAAAATGAAATAAAAGAAAAATTAATACCAATGACAAAGAGATGTTACCAGAACAAGGTCCCTTTTGAAAGGTCAAGGAGTTTTCTACTTTATTCTTACGCATACCACAACAATTCCCCATTCAAAATTTGCAACGTTATAGTTTCCAAATCTAATAAAAGAAAGGGAAAAAAAAAAAAAACCAATTGCAGGTTTCGTGCCAGAGTCTTATAGACAATTTAAAAAAGAAAGGAAGAAATTAAGCAATGTTAGGTTTACATGGTGAGTTTTGCACCTTGTTATTGTTGTTGTTATTCTTCGTAGTGGAGCGGGAGAAGAACACGAAGACAAAAGAAAACGATGCTGTTTGATAAAATTGAGGTAACAGAGACGGTTTTTGTGGGAGAAGTATATTATTATTAGATATTGCGTCCAAACAATGTAACAAACGAAAAAGAGTCGGCCATATTCTATACTTCTCGTCGCTTCTTGCGGGTAGGACCGGGCGATCATGGTCATGGCCCCTCTTCCATCTCCGCATCTACCCGCTCAAATTTTTATTTTCTTACAAGGACCCGGAATATTATGGGGAGATGTGGCCATGGGCTAGTTACCGGACACGGTTAGGGGAGGCAGAGAATCAGGACCGGACAGTTGGCTAGCGGGCCATGGTGGGCCGACGACTTCAAACCGATTGGTCGGTCGGTTTTAATTTTTTTAAATGTTTTTAATTTTTTTTTAAAATAAAATAGGACGGTTAACCGGTAGGCCTAAAGTGCGGTTCGGTGGCGATTCCGATTCAATAAGGTCAAGGTTCAATAAAAAATGAATATGAACTAGACCGTCACACTTACGGTTCCTATTCCAGGCAAAACGGTTCCAATTTGACTACGGGCCAGGCCGAATAAGGCAACCCGACCCATAGCCGCATCTAATTATGGCCAATAATCTCATACATTTTTCAATTTAAACATTAAATTATTAGGACAGTTAATTTAAAGTATCTGTGTTTTAACCTAATTTATTAAAAAACTATTCATTTTCACAAATTGAAACTTTTTTGTCAAATATATGTTGTTTCAATTAAAACTAATGTCATATGTTTGTAATCAATGTGTGAGATTAATTTAACATTGATTACCAAAAACATGAAAGAATTATAAAAAGAAAAATGATCCTTATAAATTGACTTAAATTATTTTGATTACAAAGTAAAACCAACTTATTATAAGCCCAAGTAATGAATAATGAATTGAATTGAATATTAATTGATAAAATTAATTAATGTCTCCTAAAACCTACATTTTGAACGTAGTATCAGAGCCTGTTGAGCTGGGATCTGAACTAAAAAAATGAAGGTAAATTATAAACGTAAATTAATGAATAATGAATTAATGGCTCCTAGGGCCTAGATTAAGAAAAAGGTATCGAAGCCAGTCGAGTTGGGACCCGAACCCAAAGTATAAGAATCAAGTTACTTTGGAGTAATATTACATTGATTAAATACAAAGCAAAAGTAAAGGTGTAGATAATCCCGCATTAATTAAATATAAGGAAAATGAGATGCTTATAATAAGAAAGGTTATCCCCATAAATTGGTTTAAATGACCATTTATTTTTACTCATTGGAGTTTTTCCGTTCAATTAAAATTACTTGTCATATTTTTAATCAATGTAAAGAAACAAGAGTTTTAATTAATGTAACGAAACAAGAGTTACAATGGGGTTAATAATCGCATTAGCCACAACTTTTTTTTATTTATAAAAATATATATAATTTTTTACAAAAATTATAATTAGTTTATGGATATGATACATTGCAATCCTAGATCACATCAGTAAACGTTACTCTTTTATCAATTTTTTACACAAATATGAAAATGGACAATATAAGTGATGCTATAAAAAATTAGTAATTAAAAATAAGCCGATTAATAAACATATGGATAATATTCTGAAAATACACAATAAAATATATGGACTGAAATAATTTTTTACATATTATATAAATATTTTAAACATTTTTCCCTCCGCTCTTAGTTATCGATATTCTTAATACTAAACATTATCAATTTATATTTAAAACATACTAATGATGATCTAAAAATACACTGTAAAATATTGACTCAAATAATTTTTTAAATATTATATAAATATTTTAAATATTTTTCTCTCGGCTTACAGTTGTTAAGATTTTCTAAAAAAATAATTCAAATAAGACACAATTTATTAGTTTCAATAATTTTGCATTTTACAGTGGAAAAAAAAAATAATTTTGCATTTTACAGTGGAAAAAAAGAACAAAATAACCAATTAAATAGTATAATTTATTAACTTCTATCTTTTAAAATGAGAAGTTTCTCCTATGGTTAAAACTCTCTGTGGAAGTTAGGCTCTCCTTGGTTGTAAGTTCTTAAGGCATTTTTTCTTTTTTTGCGTATTTCTTTACAAATCTGCTTCCCCTTTTCTTTCGTTCTTTTTTCATGATCGGAAGGCTTTTGCTTTGTTCAGATTTCTCCAATTGTAATCTTGCTTATTGTTTTCATCATGGACGCAAAACGTGCTAATCTGAATTTGAATGAGGATCAAGAGATGGCTCTTAATATTCTGCTAAACCCAAATGCATTGGCATTCTTTGATTTCTTTTTCATCAATGTCTTCTTTACTTCTGCCACCATAAATATTTCGGTGAATATGGAAGTCCCTTGTTTTTCAATGGAACTTCTTTGTGGGGCGAGAATTATTTATTTAGTTTGCCCCACTTTTTGTTCCAATTCTATTGTGATTTTGATGCAAAAAGATCAGCAGTTGGGTCTCCATGGACCTTTAACTGCCATCTTTTAGTTTGGCATAGCTATAGGTAAATGAACACCCGATGGCCATTCCTACTAACAAAGTGAAATTTTGGGTTCTGGTTTATGAGTTTCCTACTGGATATATGTTTGTTGATAACGTGATGGCTTTAGGGAATTTTATTGGTGAGTTTGTGCAATATGATACATTTAGTATCACGACAAGCAAGTATATCTTTGTGTGGTTTTGGGAGTGCGTGAGTATTAATGCTCCTCGGCGTCATCGTAAGCGGCTTATTTTTGAGCTTAGTGAATCCTCTTTCTGCACTTTCAAGTATGAAGTCTAACTTTCTTTTGTCACCTTTGTGGGAAATTGGATCCTCTTTGACTCTTATTGTGAGCTTTGTCTCCTCTTGTCAAAAGATCAAATTTTCTTGTGGTGGGATAATAGTAACCACGCGCTTGTTATCCCCTGCGGGGGCAAAAACGAGATTCAGCTTCAATTTTCAACTTATGACCAAATTCTTGCTCAATTTTGAACTTTGGATTTTCTTTTTAAAAAAGCGGTCATAAACTTTTGATGTGTGATGTCAAACTAGTCGGTTTTAAAAATATTTAAGTCGTCACCCTTCGGAACCGTTTTTAGTTTTTAAGAAAATTAATCCAATTTTAATAAAAGTTGACTCCGTTTAATTTTAAAAGTAAGGCAAAGTTTGGAACCAAAGTATCTGAGTAAGAGAGTTGGGTAAGTCAACTGAAATTTCATTCGACAACGCTCGAATTTATCGGCCTCTAAAAACCATTTTGTTTTCCAAAATTTAAGTTAAGATTTTACTGAAAAAGCCAATTTCATTATTAGACTATAGATGTTTCTAATTCAGTAATTTAAGTCGTTTGCACAAAACACAAAATAGAAAGCTTAGATCTAATTATTCTTTCTCCTTAGGAGAAAATAATTACATTATAGTCCTAATTGAATTACATTCTACCCGCTTGAAATCCAAATTTAAAAACCCAAACACCCTACAAATATATGATTTAACATTTTAAAACAAGAATGGAAAAGTACATAAAAATCCCTTAAGTATTGGCATTTTATCAAATTGGTCCCTATAATCTAGAAAAATTTTCAAACAATCCTTATAACATGCAAATCACTAAAACAACCCACACAAATTACAAAATATTACTTATCATACAAAAATTACTAAAACAAGGCATTAACACGTAAATTTACATTAAGTACCTATAACATGCCAACATTACAGAATTGCCCCTCCAAACATATTAAATTTCAAATTTGATCTTTAACATGAAAAATTATTAAAACCTGACCCTAAACATGCTTAAACTACATATTAATCCTAAATATGCTACGATTTACAAAATAGTTTTTATATTTTCAAAAATTGCCAAAACAATCCCTTATAGCATGAAGCTATCTCAAAACAGTCCATCATTATATCACACGGTCGAAACACAACCTTTAAACATGCAAGAATTGCCATCAAACCCTCAAAGCATTCAAAATTAACAAATTAGTCCTTAAAACATATAATATTGTCCAAGAATCCCTACAACATGCCAAACTTACTAAACAACTTCCCATATATATCAAATTGCCGAAATAGTCCCCTTAACATGCATTTTACATGACATCCCCTTCCTTTAGAAGGCTCCTCTTCCTTTATAGGCTTCAAAAAGCCAGTCCTTTATGCTCCTCTTCTGCCTCATCTCATCCATCCAACTGCGGACTCTTCCCCCTTTTTTCCGGAGCAGTCCTTATCCCTTTCTATTACGCTCTCTTCCTCGTCATCGTTTTCCTTCTATTTCGCAATTTTTGTTTCTGTCTCCTCCATTTTCACGTTTCATTCTTTTTTGTTTTGTTTGCAGTTCCTATCTTGCGTTTCATGCTTTTCGCCCCACATTTCTCTGCCTTCTCTTGCGTTTAGCTTCAAAACACCACATTCCATTTTAATTAATTTTTTTTTGTTTTCCCACTTAACGAAACAGCATTGCTTTGGCTGAAGAGTTGCGTTTTGGCAGTTGAAATTAAGAAGGGAAATTCTGAATTGGACCAGCTTGGTTCGATTCAGACTCTAAAGCTTTTATTTCCTTCTCCTCCTTCTTTTCCATTGTCTTCTTCTTTTAACTCCTCCCTTTTTTTAATCCCTTTTCTTTTCTTCTCTTCTAATTTCTCCCTTCTTCTTCTTTTTCTTTTTTTTCCTAACTCCTTTTCTCTTTTTTATTTATTTATTTTCTCCTCTTTAAACTAAAAATTAAAATTAAAATAAAATAAAATAACAAAATTAAAAAATGAAATTATTTTTTTTTTATTTTGGTTACTAAACTTACCCTAAAATATATTTTTTATAGATGAAGAAAAACTTTGAGATTAAAACATTTAAATATTTCAAGGATAAAGAGGACTCGAACTGATTGGAATTCTGGACATCTCATTGAGCTTGGACGTTATCATAATCAGTCATTTTTGGGGCAAAAATCAAGCGTCAACAGCGCTACCTCAGAGGTTTCAAAATGAGGAGAGCAATTGGCATCACTTTCAAGAAGCTATTCATGTTGTCCCCATTTCTATTTTGTTTACAAGTCATATTTTAGCATTTTCTTCATTCTCTTCTGGTGTACTTCTTGACTCGGTGGAAAATGTGGTTCAGCTTGGATATTAATACTACCATGAAAGAAGGGAATGAGATCGTGGTACTGGAGGATGGAAAGAAACGGCCACGTAAGATGAACTTAGTGGTTTTGGATGTTTCTAGTCTTGCTGGGTCTTCCGTTTTGCAGGGCGGGGCTATTGGCCTAGCCGATTCTAAGCCATAAGTGGTGGACATTGGTGTTTTTGTCGGCTGAATGTGGTGGGTGGTGATGGCGGGTGCTCTTACATATGTTAGGGATGTGATGTTTTTTGTTTCTCTTTTCTAATTTTTGTTTGTATTTTCTTTTTCTTTAATGGCTACTTGGTTTGATTGCTTTGTTTGGAAAATTAATATTAAGTAAGCTTAGTTTAATTTTTTAGGTTTTTTTGCTCGTATAGTGTTAGTTTTATAATATTCCCTCTTATGTTATTATTTTCTTTTTAGATTTGTATATAAGGTGCTTTTTTTGTTTTTTATTTTGGTGGGTTTGTTGTACTTTGCTATTTTATTTAGTGAACTGGTGAAACCGGGTTGTGCCATTCACGTGTGTTTCTATGCTAATTATAAGTCTCTTTATTTTTTTGAAACTAGGGAGCTTTTTAGTAATGAAATTACTTTCCTCTTGGGGTTTTAAAATATAAAATAATAAAATTTTATTTAAAATACATGAATAAAATAAACTATTATGTAAGTTATTGTTAGCCTATAATTTGTAATAAGACCATAAGCCCAATAACACAAGCCCAGTCTGGAATAAGTCCAAAGGCCTATGTCATAACTTTTTGTATAAATAGGATACTACACTCTCATTCATGAGATTAGATACTTCATTTATTACTCTCATCAATTACAAAGATAATACTTATAAGTACAAGTTAGTTCAATTTATAAAAAGATAGAGATAAAATTGTAATTTTAACATTTTTCTGATTAGTAGGATGATGTTGACTCCATGTATGTACCTTCCTATCAGAATGCCACCGCAACCTACCCGACCTTAATACTAACTCATCTGATGCCTAGTTACATCCCTCGAGACCTAAGAAGATGCTTCACGTATGGGTAGAGTCATGTTGCTTCTGTAGAAAGTGAAGTTAATAGCTATCCTCATGGCGCGAGGAAAGAAAGAAAGGGGCCCCAATGGTGAAAAAGATAGAACAGGTCAAAGCAAACATAGAAATAAGAAGTCTCCTAAAGCGACCAAAAATAAAGCAAAGAAAGAAATCTCGACCTTTAAATCTTTTAGTCCCAGCTCGAATTTAGACAAGGAAAATATCTTGATAATTCGTAAAGAGATAGGTAAGATGATTGCTAAGAGATTTCTAAAGGCCACAACCAAGACACTTTTTCCCCCTTTTCTGCTTAATATAACCACTTTTTCCATAGGTCTGCTCAATATAATCATATTTTCCATATCTCATGTAATTTTTTACAAGGTTGTGAATTTCTATCCAATATCTCTTCTCTTTCTAAAACGTATGTATATGTCCATAGGTGTTGGTGAAATTTCTACCCAATTTCTTTTCTCCTCTTGAAGGCGTACATATTTACACAGGTGTTGTGAAAATTTCTGTTTAATATACCCTTTTTTTTTCACTGGCCATGTATATTTCCACAGACTTGTAAAATTTCTATCCAATATCTCTTCTTTTCCAAAGGGCGTGAATATTTCCATAAGGTTCTAAAAATATATGCTCAATATTTTTCATTTTTTCATAAGGCAAGTTACTTTTACAAGGAGTAATTTTTTCAAAAATTTACCACTGACATTGATAATTTTTAGGTAAATGAACAATAAAAAAGCATACATTCATTTCAAAATAATTAAAAATAGAAGATGCCAATATTTTAGGGGAAAAGGGTAAAATTTAAGCAAGTTTCTAAATGACATTCTTTCCTTTTTTTAAGAAAAAAAATACATGTTATATAAATTATAAGGTACTTAATAGTTTTAATTAACTAAGCAAAAATATTAAATCTAAAACTATATTTTGACCTCTTTTTAACTCACACATGAGCTATGAGTTAGTCCTTTTAAGAATAAAACTGAAAAAGAAATTATTAACGTTTCTAACCAAACTATTATTGGATTTAGAAGAAACAAAATCTTATTAGTTTTCTGTGTAAAGCTTTGTATATATAACATTTGCAGGAGATTATAATAGATCAATCATAATTAATGTGATTGATTTATTTCCTAATCTAGAAAATTACATTCTAATTCTGCATTCTTACATTCCCCCTCAAGTTAGGTCGTAGGATCTTTTATGCCCAACTTGATCAATGCATTGTTGAAAATCTTTCCTCGAACAATCTTGATCAATATATGAACCATCTACTTCTCAAACCACACAAAAGGTAGTCATGTACTTCTTTCCTCTAGTTTTTTCTTGATAAAGTGTTTGTCCATCTCTACGTGTTTCGTCCGATCATGTTGCACTGGATTCTATGAGATACTTATCGCTGTTTTATTATCACATAATAATTTTCAGGCGGTTCTTAGGGGAAAATCAATTTCCGTTAATAAATATTTTACCTAGAGGACCTCTGCTATTCCTTAAGCAATCCCTCGGAACTCTACTTCAGCACTAGATAAAGCTACCAATTTTTGTTTTTTACTTTTCCAGGTTACTAAGTTACCTCTAACCATTGTGAAATACCCTAAAGTCAATCTCCTATCAATCAGGTTACCTGCTCAATTTACATCTGTGAACGCCTGTATTTCTAGGTGACCATGTCTTTGAAATAATACTTCACGTCCTAGTAATCCTTTTAGATACCTGAAAATTCTAAAGACTACTTCCATGTGATTTATTTGTGGCTTATGTATGAATTGGCTAACTACCCCAACTGCATAGGCGATATCAGACCTAGTGTACGAGAGATATATGAGTTTCCCAACCAATCTCTGGTACTGACCTTTATTAGCCAACTCAACTCTTTTAGTGATCTTAACTCTATGGTTGATTACCAATTGTGTGTCGACTGTTTTAAAATCCAGCATACTTGTTTCAACTAGAAGATCGAGAATGTAATTCCTTTATGAAATAAATATTCTCCTTTTTTACCTCAGAACTTCAATTCCTAAAAAATAGTTAAGTCTTCTCAAGTCCTTCATTTCGAACTCCTTGAAGATTCTCTCTCAGTGAAGCGATTTTTTCTTTGTCATCCCCTATGATAATCATATCATCAACATATATAATGAGATAGGTCACCAATTTTCCTCTTCTCCTAAGAAAAAAGGTATATAGGAGTTGCTTTTATAGTATCCATATCTTGTCATAGCGATAGTAAACCTCCTAAACTATGCTGTTGGTGACTGTTTTAAGTCATACAGTGCCTTTTTTAATTCGCACACCTTCCGAGATTTAAAACCCTGTTGTTGACGCCCGATTTTTGCCCCCTAAAAATAACCGATGATGATCAATGCTCCACGCTCGAGATATCCAGGATCCCTCTCGATCCAATTCGTCGTTCCTCAAAATTTTAAAGAATTTAATCTCTCTCGTATTTTTAAGAAAATTATTAAAAGCTTCCTCCTATTTTCTTCCAAAAGGGGGATTTAATCAAATAATTTTTAAAATCATTTCCAAAAATATAGTATTCCGAAATTATTTTTTGTTTTCTCTTTGTGTTATCGAAATTTAATTTATTATGGTGGTCAGTTTTTAATTTTAGTGGGATTAGAAATTAAGAATTGATTAGAATTGGTTTGATTTTGGAGAAATAAGTAGATTTGGGCTAAATTGAAAGAATTGGAAGTTTGTAGGAAATTATGAGAGGGGAGGGATATGATTGAGGACGGAGCAAAACATGTGGGGGTGAATGTATAATTTCCGAAAATGTTGGGGAGGAAGACAGGAATCTGGAGAACGCGGGTCAAAACGACCCGTCGTTTCGGTCAAACGCCAGAACGACTGAGGTGGGCAGAAGCCATGGCGTCTAGTCAAACGGCTTGTCGTTTTGATTAAAAGAAAAAAAATAAAAGAATCGAAAAGGGAACGGATTGAAGTCAGAAACCCTCAATCAATTTAGGGGAAATTGATTTCAGAACCCTAGCAGAGGGAACTGAGTGTAAACAGGGATCGAACGATCCCTTCTGCCCCTCCAACCAGACGAGAACAGTGAGAGAGAGAAAGACGGTGGCTTCCTTCGAAAGCCCTTAGAGCCAGAAAGTCAAAAAGAAAACGAGATTGGACAGAAACCCTGAGGAGAGAAGAACGAAAAAGAGAAACTTGTGGACGAGAGGGAGTCAGAGGAGGCGTTTGCAGAGAGGAAGCATTGAATGAGGCTTGTTGAAGAAGGAAGATTTCGCCTTGAAAAGGCGAAAGAAGGCACAGAGAGAGGGGTTCGAAAATTTGTGGGGAGAGCTGCTCCTGGAGAGAAAAATTGGAGAGGAAATTGTAAGCTATTTTGTCTAATTAATTAGGGTTCTTAGAGGTTTTCGTAGTAAGAATTTAGGGGAATTTAGGTTCCTTTTCTTCGTTTTTCTGTATCGCCAGGAAATTTCCCTTTCGAAACCAATTCGAAAGTCTGGGGATTTCTGTTTGAAAATTTGTTTTCATTTTCTGTTCCCGATCATTGTGTTTGGACGAAGAGGAGAGGATTCTGGATATTGTAATTGCAAACTGAAGCTGTATCTGAGGTACTTTTAATTTAAAGCTTTGTGTTTCTGTTTTAATTTCAAGTATGGATGATATTATCTGGAATCCTGATTGAATGATTGTTCTTATTTGTTTCTGTGATGATTATGAAGCATGATTTATTTCATTTATTTGTTTGAATGTTAATGTATTTATGCTTTTTAGTTTTGATCTGGATTTACACTTATAATATGTTTATTGCTACTGGATCACACTGTCTGTGTTAATGGCTGCTGATTGATCGTGATATCATTGGTCTGTTATGTTCAATGGGTTGCTTATTGGTGAATCAGAATTGCTGGTTTGATTGAATAGAGTGCATTCTAGGTTTGATGTTAGTTC
>CANUEY010325223.1:0-95168 GCA_948099555.1 Croton setiger | reverse complement strand
ATCTACATTCCCTTGTTTTTTTTATTTCTCTACCCCAATTCAGACCACCCCCCCCCCCCCCCCCGTGGTTGGTAAAATTGCCCTGAATTTCTTCTTTGGGCACTGATAAATTTCTCACTCTAAATTAGATAGACAGTGAAGATGATTAATATAAACAATTACAAAATTTTTGGGAACTAAATTGAGTATTTGGATGATTTATACAGTAATGTTTTTGTTACATTTAGTATAATTTTAACAACATACTAAATGTTTAAATATGAGTGCTATTCAACGTACTGCTCAAGTTTTGTTTTCAATTTTTTGAAAATATGTGTATGAACTTTAGTATTTAGGAACTTTTTTTTTTTTTTTTTACTTCAGTTAATAGTTTTTGATATTCGAATCTAAAATAATGAGCGTTAGTAACGGAATCAAATCTCGATTAGTTTGAAAATCGAAACGTTTTTGTCTTGTCCTAGGTCAAAACTATCTTATTCGCATAACTTAGGCCTTGAAAAAAAAAATATATATTGAACCAACCAACAAGTCTCTTCCATGAATCTCGCTTTTGTGTTGTTATTCTATTATTATTGCCATTGTGTCCATATAACTTGATTAGACTAAATGATATTTTTATTATTATAAAAAAAAAAAAATTGTTGTACGTAGAGGAAGTAAAATATAATACTAGTTAGAGTCGTGCAATGTTGAAGAGATTTCTAATAATAAGTAAATTTTAATGGAAAATCATACTTTCAATGACATTTTATGATTCAATATTCATTCAATTTAATCGTGATATATAAACTTGACTTCAATCAAGAAATATTATTCTTGATCTTTTTGAGATTGTTCAAACATTTCTTTTGATTTTTAGTCATAGTTACAAGGGACTTCTTGTGATTTTACGGAATAGGCATGAAAATCAAATGTTGACTGTCTTGTGATTTTAATGTCAAAATCAATGGAGGACTTTAGGTAACGAAGGGGCCTTTTTAAAGCAAACAAATGTGACTGATTTGGATGTTGCATGAATTGCGAAAACTTGTTAACTGTAAACACAATATGCGGTCTTATTAGACTAAGATACTGCAAACCACCAATTAATTGCCTATACGCAGTAGGTTCCATCGGCAAGACACTAGTATCCGATTTCTTCAAAGCATTGTCAGTTACCATTGCAGTTGTAACAATTTTAGCTAAGTGTTTGTTTTTGAACGTTAGATACCAACGAGCTTTCGATATAGGCGAAGTAGTGAACAAGATAATCGTCGTGGCAGGCGAAGTAGTGAACAAGACTGTACAACGATTTGTTTTTCCTCATTTGTTACATAATAGTAGCAGGACCAAAGGTTTTCTCGCTACTGTAACACATATACAGAAATCCATCCTCGTCTTTGAAGGATTCTTAGACGGAGTTCATCTGAGTAGCTGCAGATAATACATAACAAATTATTAGAGAAAGTTGGCGCAGATGATCTTCTTAACCTACATATGACAAATGAAAACTACTTTACCCGTCTGAGGCAAGGCATTCGCTACGAACACAAAAAGAGCTTTCCCTGGTGCCAAATGAAGCCTGCTGCCCAATACATGAATGAATTGCCCAACTGACATATCTCGAGGAACTAGATATCTGAAATTTGAAGAGGAATGCTATAGCTTGATATGCCTGAAATCTTAGCACAGCTATCTTCATGACATTCTCTTCAGATATTGACCTGTTACTAAACTGAGTTTTTGCAAGGGCATAGATAGCAGCAAGAATGGGTCCCTTCATTGTAAAAGCGGTAAATCCAACACAAATATTCTTTATTGGACATATCTGTTCAGGATAGTTAGAAGGATGCAGGAAATAATTGTCTATAGAAATGGAACCTAATGCATTTATCTCAGCGTCATAAGCAGGTGAACCATTGAGTGCATCTATATCAGCCCATATTTGGAGATAACCAAGGTCATAATACTCAGTTGGAATAGATAACTAATATATGACTAAACACACATGCGATAACACAATTTACTACTATCATAGATAACTAGAAAGTACCAAATAGATGCCCATTACATACTAGCAAACCAATAATGTAGCATAGAAATTGCAATTAACTAAGCTGTAAATTGTCCAGAAAAAGAAGTAGCAGTTACATCAATTAACCAGGCATTCCCGGCCTTCTAAGCAGACGCTTCTGGAATATCAGCAATGCGGATCCTTTTGGTAGTTGGCTCGTCAGAGACTTTATCCATCTTTTGCTTTGCAGCTGTGAAGAACTTGCGTGCTCTCTGGTAAAGTACCGGATTTGCTTGTGCATGCTTTCGGAGTACTTTTGATTTAGACAGATCACTATTCTTCAAGATGGTATCTAGGTAAGCTTGCACAATGGGTGAGAAATCAACCGCCAGACTACGAGCTTTATTTACCTCATTCTTCTCAGCATCTGTTAAGGCATCAGCTTTGTAGACCTGACTCATCATGTGATATTTCCAGGGATCAGCATGAATCTTTGCAGCACAAAGAACTAAGGTTGAGGCATCATAGTTCCCAGCACGCGAGATTTCATCCCACCAGTTAGCACTAATCATCGATTTGATTACAGCATTGGTTGTGCACACTAGAGCTTGACCAGCAGGAGCAGAGTCTGCCCTAACCTTAATTGCATCAGGTATAAACTTGCTGTCAATGAACTGTCTCAAATACTGCATAGGTCGATAGACACCGATCCAAGGAAGGGCAATTCCGAATAGCAGATCAGCAGGCAAGTACTTGACTAAATGACTAAGGCCAGATGAGTTTGCAACTTTCTCAGCTCTCCCAACATATTCAGCAGCTCTCCCTTTCGTATACGCGTAACCAAAGACTCTGAAGGAAAACTCAGCTAAAAATGGCAAGAAAGCACACAGATCCCAAGCATCTTTCATCCACTGTTCGAACCTACTATAATCTTGCAGAAATATTCTCATGAAGTTCGCTGGAGGCTTCTTCCTCATAGCGTGTTTTTGCCTATCGTACCATCCAGCTTGATATGCCTGAAATCTTAGCACAGCTATCTTCATGACATTCTCTTCAGATATTGACCTGTTACTAAACTGAGCTTTTGCAAGGGCATAGATAGCAGCAAGAATGGGTTCCTTCAATGGAAAAGGGCCAAGTCCAGCACAAATGTCCTTTATTGGACATATCTGTTCAGGATAGTTAGAAGGATGCAGGAAATAATCGTCTACAGAAATGGAACCTAATGCAATTGCCTCAGCGTCATAAGCAGGTGAACCATTGATTGCATTTAGATCAGCCCATAATTGGAGATAACCAGGGTCAAAATACTCAGTTGGAATAGGTTGGTTCAAATCAGGAGCGGTAGGTAATTGCTCAGGAGTAAAGTCCCTCTTAAGTGAACCGTCTGGTTCCCTTTCATTTATGCCAGTATTAGCGAAGGTTCTACCATCCAATTTCCAGCTTCTACGTTGGCCACTTGCTTCAGTATTTCTCGGTCCAAATGCAGCTCTAGCATCAGGTACATTAACAGGGTCAGCAGTAGCTTTTTTTTCCATTTCGGGAAGGACAGCTCTGCCATACCTCTCTACAGTTACCTGCAGGATAATAATAACACCAAAAACTATCATGCGATCCCATGAATCTGCCATTACAATTCAAACTTTTCAGTTTAAGCTTCATTATTCTAGATTTGTCTAATTAGATAGGACTACTAGAGTAGAAATGCTATTAAGGTGAAGAGATATGCTAATAAATTCGTTAACTGAATCAGCAAGAACTTACAGGAACTTGATCAGGGCATTTGGCGATAATATTGCGTGATTCTTCGAGCCTTTGCTCTGTGATACAATCAAGTCGAAAATGAAGAGAACTTAATAACACAAAGCAAGGAATTTTATCAAAATTTGAAGAAAAAAACAAAGAAGAAACAAACCGGAAGTGGACTCGTCCTTGAATGAATTCTCCATTTTCAATCTGGTTTGGTTGAGAGGTTAGAGAGAAGAAGAAGATGGAGAGACAAATGACAGGATATTACGGAATACGGATAAAGCACGCCAGCACGGAACTTATTGTCGCAACGGTTGCGCTACCGCGCTAAGAAACCGGAAGATTTTGTAGGCCCGTTACCGTTCCAACTTCTGACCCCTTAAATTCAGCCCATCAAGCCCTTTATTACTACTACAAACAGAAAGTTGCAGACGAAAACAACACAGCAGGAAGCGGCAGCTATGGCGGAGCAGCAACAGAGTAAATGGCGGCTACACAGCGGGCAATATCTAGGCGAAATCTCTGCTCTCTGTTTCCTTCATTTACCTTTTTACCTGTCTTCTGTTCCTTATCTTCTTGCTGGTATGCTTCGTATTTCATTACGAATTGTTTTGTCTAATTCTCTTCTAGCTTCTTATTTGCCAGCACAATATTCAGAATCTTTACGAATTGCTTCTGGTACCATATACAATGAGGTGGCTCATCTTTCCTTGTAGAAGAAACAAGTTTTAGTTATTTATTTATTCTACTTTCAATCTTTAATATTACCATTTTAAATATTTATGTCGTTAAATTTCTAATGTTTGTTTGGAGTTTATGGCAGCAATTATTAGAATTTTTAGATTGTAATGCAATGTCCAATGGAATTATCCAGTTATGTGTTGTCTTTATTTGGCCTAGGACAGATCATTATTTGGAAAGTAGTTCCTTTGCAAGTTGAGCTACCTTTGACAAGTGTAGAAGATGGCATGCATTTAAACAATTCAAGTCTTTAGCACTTGTGAGCTTTATAACAGGCAACATAAAGCTGTCCATATAGGTAGACTTATTGGACATGAAGGCTCAATATTTCGCATAGTGTGGTCTGCTGATGGATCCAAACTAATTAAGACAAAAGAATGTTATACTCAATTATCTACTACTTTGAGATAAACTCAGAATTATTCCTTGTGATAATAAAATCATCCATGTATAACAACACACATGTTCCTTTCGGTAATAGAATACTGGGGCAACCTCATAGGAGGAATCTATCTGCTTTAAGTATAACTCATGAGCCAACAACTTAAAAGAGAGAACCGTATCTCGTGCATGAATAGCTGTAGCAATATCATGAAACTCAGGTCCAACACCTCCAAGAACCTACACTACCAAATCAACGTCACTCACTGAACTGCCGCATAAAGAAAGCTCCTCAGCAATATTTTTCACAACATTCAAATAATCAGAAACTATTGGAGCAGAGTTCAGATGAGTCAACGAAATCAGCAATGGAAGATGAAAGCAGAAGCAGCAGCAGCAGTTCGAATGTTGAAGAACATAGGAAGAAGATGAAATGAAACGGTGGCGCATATATTAAAAGGAAGATGATTGGTTGTGAGATTTGAAAGAAGAAATCGTGGCAACTGGATAAAACGCAGTCGTTCATATTATTAGGATGTCGTTTTATGTGAAATCAAAAGCAACAACGCGCGTCTTTCTTCACCTTCTTCCTCCTTTGCTACTTGGTTGTGCCGACTGTTAACAATCAGTTACAGTCTGTTATCCAGCTCAGAAGACCTCACAAATCCGAATACAATTAGGATTTGGATTTCTAATCCTTTCTAGATCTTGATTTGTAAATACTATATAAGTAAAAGTAGGAATAAGAAGAAAAGTAGTTACTCTGTTCTACTCTGTTTTACAAGTTTGTATTCTTTCTTTTCTGAAACTTTTCTGTAATGTTGTCATCCTCTTCATTAATACAATTTGATCCTTTCCATTATCTTGATTCACAAATTTAATAGAAACCGAACGAGACTCCTTCGTTAGAGATGATTTATCACGCAGTGATAAAATTCTTGCTGCCCATTTCTTAGCATAAGCAATCTGCAGCTTTTTCCACGCTTCTGCAGAAGTCCCAGCATCAGCTACTATATTCATTACAGAGAATGAAAGGGAAGAACGAATAGCAGAAAGAATAAGTTGATCTTGACATTCCCAATATTCATAGTTTGGATTCGAAACCTGCTTCCTATCATTAGTGACAATTGCAGGTGGAACTGAAACTGTTCCCAACACATATCCATGAGACTGTGTCCTTTGAGCAACGGAGTTACTTGCACTTGGGGATGTCAATGAGTCGGGTAGCCGCTAATTTCACTGCTACCTGCCCCGCGCTCGTTTTAATATTAACTACCCGCAGATTTTTTCATTCCAAGATAAGTTTATAAAATATTATAATTAATAAAAAATAACTAAAATAGACTTAGAAACTTAAATTATCACATAATAGTTATAACATCCTAAAAATAATATAAATTGCCTAACAAAAATTAAAACAAATATATAAAATTCACAATCATTAAAAAAGTTTATAAATTACAAAACCACACAAGATTACAAATTAGTTTTTACTTATTTTATTGGTTAAGTTAATTAAAATAAAAAGTATGTATAAAATTAATTATAACCATCTAATAGTAGTAAAATGAAAACATAATATTTAATTAAAATATGACTAGTTGAAGTCAAATTTTTGTAGATATATACATATATATATTTTTTAAATAACGGATTTTGCGGGTTATCGGTGCTCACGACCTTACTACTCAATCTGATCCGCCTTGCAACAAGTAGTAAAAATCAACTACACACCTACCTCATTATCCATTTTTGTCTTACTCAACATGTAAAAACATAGTGTGTAATGCGGGTATCCAAAAAAACTTGTCCCATTACATCCTTACTTGCGCTCTCTAGGTTAATAGTTTGCAGCTATAAGCTTCAATGGAAACTGAGCACCATTTATAGAGATAATAGAGCATCCTGATGAATGAGTAATGTTTGAAGTGTTACTAGGAGAAGCCATTTTCTTCAGAAAAGAAAATAATTTTCTGAAAAGAAAATAAATAAGAAAACGACAAATGATGAAATGTAAATCAAAACTGTGGCATCATAAGGAGTTTTATAAAAAAAAAAAAAAAAAGTGTATATTTAAAGATACGCAAGAGTCTATTGTATAAAATCAAATAATACAAACTAGTCAATTACGATAACAGAAGATAAACGTTAGTACTCAATGTGAATCCAAACCCAAGCATAGCTTGTCTCTAAAAATTTCATATTTCAACATAGTAAGAAGAAGGGAATGGTTAAACTTAAGCTAAAATTTGTATATATTATTATCCACTTTGAAATTGAAATCGTGGGTTTCTCATTTTCCAAATATAGAAAAACAATTACTTTATTGTTGCTTATTTTATTTTTGTTATACATTTAAAAACTCGCATTCAAAAATACCCTTTTGTATAATTAAATCAAATATAAAATTACCCATCCCAAAACTTGATCTAGTAAAAACGAATATTCAGTTGCACCTCATTCTTTAATTTACGCATATTTCACCTTTTAAAGTAATTTTCCTAGCAACGCACATTACATACAGCCCCAAACTCCCTTCGTCGCGTTCATCACACGCCCGCAAAGTTAAGATAAATTGCAAATTTTTATCCAATTTGATAGGAACATGACAAAAATGCCAAGAACGAAGGGCAATTTGAATCTTCTTTCTAAACAGTATAAGTACTAATATAAATGAGTAAATTAAAAATTAACAATTGAGATTTTTGTTTTCTAGCAAAACAAACAGATGTTTAACTACTAATAATTATAATAAAACCAAAATGGAGTAAATTATGAAACGTGATTTTTAATAAAGGGGGTGTATGTGACAGACCACTCATTATACCAACCCTGCATGACAGGCACGTGCCGCTTCGCCCAACCTTTTGGGAATACAACTCTTATCTTTTTGTGGGTGGTAACCGCACCTATCTCTCTCCTCAACAAATCCCAACTGCCCCCATTGCCCTAGCTGTTGCCACGTCATTTCACGGCTAATTCATATCTCTTCTCCGCTTACTTTAAGCCGGCTACTAATTATTTTATTTTTTGAAAGATTAGTATATGCACTTATTATTTAATTTAATTTAATTTAATAAATAATTATCAACTGATGGAAAAGCATTTGGTTGGTGGCCAAACTTCATTTTGACCTGTTACCCCTCTTCAAAATTGAGTTGTTCAACACTTGTCAACCACTACTTCAAATTCTTCATCATTTATTACTCTTTCTTCAAAATTAGTTTTTTTTATTGTAATGAATTTCGGTATTGGAGGATCCAACTATTTGAAACTTTTTATAATTTAATTTTATAAGGAGAGGCAGAGTCAACTATAAAATTTTAATGAAATTTAACAATCTGTCTAATACATAGATAGATTTCATCTCTCAAACTTTGTGAATCACAATACAATTATAGATTGGTTGTATGCAAATGAACTACAAATTTCTACCGAACACATCATTAGATTTCATTAAAAAGTTCTGATATTGTAATTAATTTCATTAAATTTACTTTCTAGACAAAACAGGTGGTTGGTAAGAAAATATATAAAAATAAAACTCATTACTAAATTGAATCCACATATATTCGTTGACTTTTTTATTCAAACTCCTTTCAAATTTTCAATTCATTTACATACAACCAATTTATAATTGCATATAGTAAGCTTAGTTTTTCACAACAAACCTATACAATCACTACAACAGCTATGATTAGACTTCAAAATGAAATATATTAAACTCTATAACCAAAACAACAAATTTGAAAAATTAAAATTTGTCAATAACAACAACCTAGTTTTATGTGTGTGACTAACTAACATTGGTGAGGTCTCAAAAATTAAAAAATTTACATGACATATATTTCCAAAAATCTAAAGATAAAAAACTAACTTTATAAATTTTTGTAGGCAAACTTTATAATTTTTTTAAAACTACATCATAATTTTCTCTTAATTTAATAAATGTAATGCACATATTTTCTTTTCTTTTCTTTAAAAAATTTTTAGCAAGGTTAAAACTGTAAAAAAAAGAAAAGCCATAATTTTGTTCCTTTGAATCAGTTAGTGCGTTTGAGGCAGGCATTACTTCAAGTGTCAAGCAATCACTATATTGTCGGCGGCGCTCGTAATTCCTAAAATGCCCCTACCAGTATGAACCAAAAAAATCCAACAATAGCAGTTTTGTACGCGCAATTTTTGTAAATCCAATTCCAAAGATGCGCGTCTTTTTGTAACTTAACGTCAATTAATCAAGCCAACGAGGGAAGCCGCCTCTAAGCCTCAAGCCACGCACCCACCGATAAGGGTTGGTGAATGACCGGCAATTTTTCACGATTAAAATAATGTTCGTACCTAAAAAATTACCAGCAAAAATAATTTACTTTTCCAAACCTTCCCAATGTCTCACTCTCACCAACCCCCAATCCAGTTGCGTGCACCCAGAACCTGACATCAAACGGCTATATTTTGTCCTCAAATCAATCAGCAACCACCAGATGCAAGATTCCCAATGAATTTATTAGAATCTTAACCGCTCTAGCCGGTTACCAATGGTAGACCGTTTTGGCCTATAAATAACCGGTGTTGAAACACTAAGAGTCACTGCTTGGTTTTGGGGTCTGGTTAGAGAGATACTCAAAAAAGTCTAGATCTGTACGGTGACTCTAAGTCGAAGGTACCTTTCCATAGCCTTCTTCTTCATGTTCATGTCATGTGTTTCATGCTGGTTTCCTGTTCTGTTCTGCTCTGCTCGTATTTTAACTTGAAAATGGATGTTTCTCTGGCTTTTTTGTTTTAAGTTTATGACAAATGCTTACAGATCTGTTTGTTTTGCTTGAGAGCTTTAGCTTCTTGTTTAGGAAATTTGAATATCAGAGCCTTTTCTTCTGTAGCCTTTGAAGAAGTTGCTGGGTTGATTTGACGATTGAGCTTAATGTCATTATCATTTGTTGATTAGAATATATATACATAGCAGGAGTTCTTTTACGGTGTTTTAAAGCATGAATTCGACCGTATTTCCTTCACATTTATCTGCAAACTAAATCAGATCTGATTATATTTTCTGATTTCTCTGGTTCATGTCTTAAGATTGAACTTGTTTGCTTCATCAGGTTTTAGAATTGATGTTTATTCGTCTTCAATATGTTTGTTTGGTATAGATCAAGTAGTTATGTAAATTTTGTGCTCCGTGAAATATAGCTAAAACTGGATATGTGTACCTTTTCCAATAATTTTGGAAGTATGGTTATGTTCAAGTTGCTAAGTTCATTACTTCGTTAGTTAACTAATAACTGTAGGTTCCTCTGTGCTGATGCGGCCGTTCACTCAGTGGAGATAAAACAATATCTTCTCTATTATTGTTTGGATACTTCATGACTTCCTTTATTCCATTTGTTAGAGGAATCTTTTTCTGCTCTGTAATTCAGTAATTGTAATTTTGGAATTTGAACTTTTAAAATATTATAAACCAATTATCTCTCCACTGAGATTCTCTTCTTTTGCAAACTGTCCTTATAAAGCATGAAGCAAATTGTCCCATATGCAATATTCTTTTGCCTTTAACCAAAGCTTAGATTTCACGGAACTGCGTTTTTATCGCTATATTAAAGTTAGGTTTTTTTTTTTGGTATTTCATAAGCAGCTCAAGGAAATGGAGACTTTTCTATTCACCTCCGAGTCTGTGAACGAGGGACACCCTGACAAACTCTGTGACCAGATCTCTGATGCGGTATTAGATGCCTGCCTTGAGCAAGATCCCGACAGCAAGGTTGCCTGTGAGACATGCACCAAGACCAACATGGTCATGGTCTTTGGAGAGATTACCACCAAAGCCAAGGTAGACTATGAGAAGATTGTTCGTGACACATGCCGCGGAATTGGATTTGTTTCAGATGATGTTGGTCTTGATGCTGACAAATGCAAGGTCCTAGTTAACATTGAGCAACAGAGCCCTGATATTGCCCAGGGTGTCCATGGCCACTTCACCAAGCGCCCTGAGGAAATTGGTGCTGGTGATCAGGGACATATGTTTGGTTATGCCACTGATGAGACCCCTGAATACATGCCTTTGAGCCACGTCCTAGCAACCAAGCTTGGAGCAAAGCTTACTGAGGTTAGAAAGAATGGCACCTGCCCATGGCTAAGACCTGATGGCAAGACTCAAGTCACTGTTGAGTACTATAATGACAAAGGTGCCATGGTCCCAGTCCGTGTACACACTGTTCTCATCTCCACCCAACATGATGAGACAGTGACAAACGACGAAATTGCTGCTGACCTCAAGGAACACGTGATCAAGCCTGTCGTCCCTGAGAAGTACCTTGATGAAAAGACCATCTTCCACCTTAATCCATCAGGGCGTTTCGTCATCGGTGGCCCTCATGGCGATGCTGGACTCACTGGACGCAAGATCATTATTGACACCTACGGTGGGTGGGGAGCCCATGGTGGTGGTGCTTTCTCAGGAAAGGACCCAACCAAGGTGGACAGGAGTGGAGCTTACATTGTCAGGCAGGCTGCCAAGAGCATTGTAGCCAACGGTCTTGCTCGCAGGTGCATTGTCCAGGTCTCCTATGCCATCGGTGTGCCTGAGCCCTTGTCAGTCTTTGTGGACAGCTATGGAACCGGAAAGATTCCGGACAAGGAAATCCTCAAGATTGTGAAGGAGAACTTTGACTTCAGACCTGGTATGATCACCATCAACCTTGATCTCAAGAGAGGCGGGAACAACAGGTTCTTGAAGACAGCTGCCTACGGTCACTTCGGAAGGGACGACCCAGACTTCACCTGGGAGGTTGTCAAGCCCCTCAAATGGGAGAAGCCTCAAGCCTAAGAGTGGATCGGTGGAACATCCTTTTCTCATGGCTGGTAGTGAAATAATATGCTTGGGTCTCTTACTGCTGCACTATAATCTAAAACAATCTGCAATGATCTGATGGCAATGTATGGCATACATAAGATGTTCTATTCTTTTTCTTTTTTTTTGGTTTACATATTTTTCCTTTTTATTTTTCTTGTTATTACCAGTGTCGGTGCTATGGTTTGTGTATCAGAATTTTGCTTGAATTTGTGGCACTGGAAGTAATGAACAGCTGCCTTGCAGCAGGGCAGCAGCAAAAATGTATTAACGTGTAATTTTGGCAAAACATTATTGTTTTACTTTTAACATTTCTCTCTCTCTCTCTCTCTCTCTCTCTCTGTCTCTGTGGCTTGCACCTCAAATTTGTTATGTTTAACTGTCGATTTCCTTTTTTCTCTTGCTTTATTTTTGTCCTGCGGAAACAATTTTGGGTCTAAAACAGCCACTTTTGACATGTGCCAACTCCAGCCATGTGATCTTTTTTCTTGCTTTTTTAACGAACATTTTGAACTCTAATCTCTTTTTCTTTATCAAATCTCATGTGATCTGTTTTCATTACTGTTAACAGCGTTTTCTTTACTGTTATTCACATGTTCATTTTTTCATATGATAATTAGTATATAATAAATATAGTAAGCCTCTGCAAAGATATTTCTTTCATTTTCCATAAAAGCAGAAGAATTATATTGAAACAGAGAGTGTGACTATTAAGAAAGAAAGCATTAGTCTTCTACAAAAAGGGACGAGAGTCATCATTCTCTGATCCATACATATATAAAAGTAGAACATCATAACATGAAACTAAAAACATAGCTTTGATAAGTTATTTTAAGCAGATGGATCATCATACTGATCCTCATCTCTGGTTCTGTATCACAGTGGATAACTACAGCTACCAAAAGCTGCCAAGAAAAAATCTATTTGTTAATTTTTAAGCAATAGACAATCATCATCACTTTAGTGGAAGAAACAACTTACAAGGATCCTGAGTGACAGTGACGCCAGTGTCATTAAAATTACAATCCCAAGAATGCTTTCCTGATGCCTTGTAGAACAGATTCATGGCAAAAGAGGCATGTGAAATGGGTGAATTTGGAAGGAAACAACTTCCGCCTGGTTGAATTGGCACACAGTCCACCCCATTTTGTGCACAGCTAAAATCAATATTGCGCACAAGCTTAGCTTCTTCCGTTGATGGCTTGGCTATACACCATGTCCGTCTGCCTCCATTTGTTGTCTGCCTCTGGTACCTCTGGTCTCTCCAACGGGCTCTTGCCCCTGCATTGTTAGATTATACACTAAGAAGACTAATAAGCCGCCAGAATCTGTTCAAATGCAAAATGATGAATGGGCTTACCTGTAGAAACTGAACAAGAAAGAAGCCAAATAAGGATGGCTAGAGAAAGAAATGCCAATGGATGCTTCTTATCAGCCATTCTCTCTACTTTTTTGAGCTGAGGAGTTTGCAAAACGAACTTGTCATCTAGCAACACAGTGTGTAGTGTTATATAGAGGGAGAGTAAAATGAGATGTAAAATTTCAATAAAGTCCTTATGAGTTGCGAGGGAATTTGTTTTATTTTTTTATTTTTTTAAAAAGAAAAAAAAGGTGGAAGGAAACGGGGCAGGCATGATTAACAGTAACAGACATGCAAATGTGAATTAGCCGTATGTTTGATTCACTTCTTTTTTCAATATCAATAATTTCATAGCTGAAAACAGAGTTTTTATTATCATATATATTGAGATCCAAGATTGAGTAAATTAATTTTAGTCAATAATATTACAGAAAAAATCCATTTTTAAAAGTTGTTTGACAAATGGGTATGATTTGAGAAAATAAAAACAAAATGCAATATTCTCAATTTTCTTTTTTTTTTTTTTTTTGAGAATATAATATTCTATTTTTTAGAGGGAAAAAAGAAAATCAAACCACGTTGAGCGCATGGCTCACCTGCTATAGGAATGGAGAGCATTCATGGGATTCCTATTCAATGATACAACTGCATGACTATTATAATTTTCCTTTTCTTTTTTCATTTTTTTTAAATAAAAAAAAAATTGGGATGAAACATATTAGCGTTGAAAAGGTTTAAGTGGTGAAAGGATTAGGTGTCAAATTCAATTATATCTGAAAACTTATATATCTACCGACACAAATTTCATGTTTAAGATAATTATAATTATTAGTGATAATAATATCTCAACAATTAATAAAAATTACTGCTCAAAAGCACACTAAACACTTGATACATATGTCTAAAGCTCCAGTTACATAAAGTAATGTCAACTTTACAGTCTATAAATCCACACAACCTATTGGCAGTTATAATAAGAACCCTTCTCAGCTTGTTCCGTACTCCAACAATTCCCACCTGAACGGCCTGAATATATAGACTACCTCGGGAGAGCTCTTGAACAGGAGTGCCACGCAGACACAAACAGCAGCAATTGCCACCATTGACAGCATTGCTGGCCTGTACAACAATGACCTACTGGCTGTTCCATAATCCAACTTTTGGTAGCAAAGCTTGCACGGCCGTTGAATGGATCCTGCTGCCATTTGTCCAATCTCGAAACTGTTTGACACCCCTTCATTTTGCTTCAGGTTTGTGTTGCAGTCCGTGAGGGTGCTGGGAATGTCGAGGACCACGTGCCCCACAGCTGGTCTCTTGTTAATCTTCTTTTGTACCAAATGGATGTAAGAGTAGTGACCTCGCAGACGAGCATAGTCTTCTGGAGTGAAGCCAGTGCTGTCGCGGGCTTCCTTCCAAGCTTGAATTCCAACCTGGATTAAATAAATTGAAGAACCAAGGATGATTCAAAGACCATCCAAATGGTTTGCAGTCAAATACCAATAAGGCAGGATTTTTCCAACATTTTAAGAAACAAAATTGAAGAGAATTACCATTCCAGTATCATCAGTTAATGCGTCCAATACATCTTCAGATCCGTCTTTACCAGCTGCAATATGAAGAGGTGTCAGACCTGCGGGTCCTGCAACATCCGGTTTAAACAGATAGTCCTCCCTGTTTCCACCAACCGCCATGTTGTTTACAGCTCCTGATTTATCAGGCACATATCTTATAAGAAGCTCTACCAGAGGCCTAGAATTCTTCCGGACAGCTCGGTGCAGGAGCCCCATTTCTGATAATGCAGCATTAAGAGATGAGTGCTCCCCAACACTAATAACTCCATTGAACAGTGTGTTCAACAGTTTTTTCACTACAGCACACCACTCACGGTCCATGGAGAACTCCATGAGCCACTTGAACCGTTTTAAAGGGAAGAGGTCTGTGTAAGGATCCATGTGGGCTAATCTGTATTTTAATTGACTTCTATGAAGAAGCCAACCTATTTCATGTATGAAATCCATAGCTTGATTCTTGGTTTCCATTTTTCCAATTACATTCACATCAGAATTTGTCTCAGCAAAATCCAATGCATTCTCAAGCATACGGATCTCTGAGCAAACATCTTCCTCTGCAACTATGAAAGGAAAGAAGCTGCTACTGAAACCTTGATCTTCAATCTGGATAAAACAAAATTTGAAATAAGCTAACAGAAATGCACCTTTCAAAGTAACAAAGTATTCTACAAACTCGCATCCAGAACAGATGAACATATATTTGTTGCACACAAAATAACAGAATCTAGTTGGAAACTTATAAGTAAACTATACACAATCAGCAATATAACTTCTTGAGATATGCTACATGTTACATTGAATATGAAGAAGCAAGTTGGGTATAGAATTACTTTCAAGTAAACCAAACACAGTCAGCACCAGAACATCTTAGGGATATACATGCATCCACGTAAGTCTTTCAATTTGCATAAATTAAACAGCCTAGACGATGGCAAGAAGGCAAAAGACAATAAAACTATATGTTGGTTTAACTTCCCAAAGGTACTAGGAACTGTGAAACAACAATTAAGTGAGAACCTTCATCTTCCTTACACTGCCTAATTCTAAGCTCCTAATATTCCTCTAAAAATCCTCTTTACTAATTGAAAAAAAAAAAAAAAAAAAAAAAAAAAGATAAATTAGCTCAAAGTAAATGGACCTGAAAAAAAAAAGACAGAAGAGAAAAACAACTAAGGTTTCAAAATATCTCAGGCAAATGGTAATGTAATACTAACCACCAGGAACTACTCAAATAAAGAAGGAAATTTATTTTAACAGAAAGTAAATGATGATATAGCTCTGCTATGCTATCACATGCCCACGCAAACAGTTTAATAAAAAATAAAAGTCAGTCATTCTCAGTCTAAGTTGTAATAATGAACTTCCATCAGATTGAAAATTAAATCCCGTGACCCACATCCATCTCAATATACACACACAAGAATTTAAATCCATTTGTTCAACATATTGCACTAAAAGGGTGGATGAGCACTCGTTCAGAGAAAAAAAAAGTGGATGAGCACTACTGCTTAATAAATACTAGAAGTTATAAATACATAAAGACCCAAAAAAAAAAGGGATATGTAACAATAGTTGTTGTAATAGTACCTCGAAGAATCCTCTTCCAGATACTGTAGGAATTGAACAAGAAAAGTCAACACATTGGAGCTCCTCATGCCCTTTGAAGTTATCAACATTTTCAGCTAATTCTTGATTATTTTCTTGAAACATGTACTTCCCTTCCACTGCACATAGTAATCTGACGAAACAAAATATGAGGAAATTACAGTTTTCAGTAGAATGCATAACTAATAGGCAAAACAGATTACATGTTATTTCAAAAAGTTCAGTAACAGCTTTATATGGAAACCAAAGACAACAGCTACCTTGTGGTAGGCCGAGATAAGTTGACGCCTTTAACAACAAATTCAGCTGTTTCAGATGCAGAAATTGCAATTGGTTTGACACTTAAAATTCTACTGTAGCTGTTACTTCTGAGAGGCAAGGATTTATCAACAACAACTTGACCTGCAGAACAAATTTTGTCACCATCATAGTATTCTAGACTATCACAATACATTCAATCACATCAAATATCAAAGGCAACCAACAGACCATTGTAAACAAATGCTATGCGATGCTGGACCCTAATATAAACCCATCCAGTTCTCCAAAAAGCATCATCCGATACATCCAGAAGCCTACTCAAACTGGAGCTAAGATTACAGCAAAGCTACATAGCAGGTGATCAAACTGTAAGGCCAAATATCCTGCCTCAGATGTTCCAGAAAATCATAAGAAAAATATATGAAACTTACTTCCTCCCATTTGGCCTCAGCCTGACGAAGATAAATGGTCAGAATGACACAGCCAGGCCGAATGTAACTCTCTATATCAGTGGGACTATGAGACAGCCAGTCCAGAATCTGAAAATTTCAATATCTCACATATTACAATTAGAAAAAGAAGAAATACCAGACAAATTCAGTAACAGTGTAACGTATTGAATTTTAATTACCTGAGCTCGAAGGACAAGAGGAAAATCACTTGGTTCTTTACCAAAAAGTTTGAAAATAATTCGATCCGTGCGACACTGGAACAGTTGAAGTGGGAAGTCAACCATTAAAATACACACATATACGCACAAAGGAATCAACAATATGCTTTTAGTGTCCCAATTGAGCCACATCCGAATTGCTAATAAAAGATTAATCGACTAAAATAGAACTGTTACTGATGCAATTACATTCATAGATCTAAATGCCAACTTCTCACAAGAAAACAAATTTTGGGACACCCGACAACTTCAGTATGTTCTGACAACCTAAAATATCACATTCTAAAAAGGAACACAAGCAATTCTTCTCAGCATGTCTATTCATTTTAAAAAGGAAAATGATACACATTTGTTGGTGAAAATATACCTGAGCATCACCACTAGAACTAGAAGGTGACTGAGCAGATGCTGAATCTGAATTACCACTTGTCTGTGGTGGACTTGATTGATGAGAATCTTGTTGTACCCATGAAGGGCAGTCAAGGGAGCTGGTCCCCATGTTTGTAGGGACAGGCAATCTCTCTATATCTTCAGCACCTTCATCTGAATCAATGTATATATCGTTCAAATCAAAATTGTTCGTCTTGACTTGCCCTCCAGTTATGTCCTGAACTTCTGAATAAGCTTGGTAGTTGTTTGGAATGTTAGGTTTAATAGAGGAAGATGTTTGTATAGCTGCACCATTAGTACCATGCGCGCATCCAACTTGCTGCAGCATCCAGAAACAGGTACTGTAAGATATTGTTCTAATGGCATTGGAAGTTCGAAGCACTTAACAATATACCGGAAAGCTGAGAATACCTGTGAATTTCCAAATGAAGTGCCATCATTCAGTGCACCACGAGGATCCTGCAAAAGCCCAGATATACTCCTTCCTCCATGATCAACAGTATGGCCAGCAAGGCTCCTTAACAGATGAGACAACAGATCCTGGTCTGTCACTTGGTCTGACCTATTAGCTGCATCTCGGGAAAGTCAGCATACTCTACAAACATAAGCCAGTCATACAAACAAAATACTAATTTTCTCACATGATTGCCAGTTATCAAGGAAAAATCAAGACAAATATGAAACTAAAGCCACAAATTTTACTGCAGAAAGTATGGAATAACTTACAGTGCATGTTTGAAAGTATCCTTAAGAGACTTATCAACAGATAACTGCTAGTTTGTTCACCATTCAATGGAGTTCCATTAGATACAGTATCAGGATTTGTTTTTCTCCTCCGTTTATTATGGCCGGCCAAACGTCTGCGACAACTTCTCTTCCCTTCATCAAATTCTTGAAGAACATGAAACCTGACAAAGAACCAGCTTTGTAAATCCTAACAGAACTACTTTTCAAAAGAAAATTTATAGCAGTTTAATGTCCATACTAAGTCAAAAACTACAAGCCTTAAAAGTATTCTTTCTGAACCACCTATTTTTCATATACCCAGAAACCTATGACAAAATTCTAATAAGAGAAATCATTGAAAGTATATCTAACAACTTCCTCCCCAATTTTGGCAATGCCATTGCATAATAGCATGACCAGTGTGTCAAATTTAAAAGCAAGAGCATGCATCATATCATGGTAGTTAGTACCCACAGCATAAAAGAATAAACACCGTAATTTAAAGCAACTAGCAAACAAATGCATACCTACTACACTGCTGACAAAAACGCTGCATAACATTTCCCACAAGGGCCTTACTGGCCTTAGAATGCATTTCACAAACCTTGTGCCTCCTGTGATAATCCTTGGCATTGCTCAGATCAGCACCACAGTCCTCCACCTGGCAAACAGCACGGCTCATGCTACCACCGACCAATTTGGTCTTCTTCCCACTGTTTCCCTCCCAGTTCCCCGTCTCCCTTTCACTAGTTGGATAACCATTTCCGCCAAGCTTCAAGCTAAGGGTACCGACTTCTTCATCATGAGAATTGTCATCTTCTATGACAATAACCCTTCTCCTTTTCTCAAACTCCCTCTTTCCTTTCTCAATTACAAGATTCGCCTCATCAGAACAGGAGGACGAACTATTGGATGAATTCCCATTAAGTGAAATTCCTGTTGCAAGAGGGATAAATTGCCTATCCATGCCAACAGATTGTACTGGATTCAAAGAGCTAGCTATGAAAAGATCGCCATCCCATTTCCAGTCATTCAAATCCCACTCTAAACTTCTTTTCCCCAGTGCCCGTATACTCGTGGGACCCATGCCATAGAAATGATGAGCGTGAGCTTCTCCTCCAAATCCAGCCTCCATGGATCAAACCCAGAGAGACAAAAGATCCAAACTTGCAGGCTGAACCGAAAATAAGATAAAATACTAATAAAAACGTAGGAAAGTTAAACAAGCTGCCCCCTCAAAGATCAGAACTTCAATAAAAACCCAGGAAAATAGCAATTGAAAAATTCACCTAATCAGCTTCACTTCTTCCCCAAAAATCCAAAAACAGCACCCCCACACACCCATGATTCCAATTAAGAGCAACCCACATACCCGACTACCTCTCCTTCCAAAATCCAGTATACAAACTCAAGGAAGGCATTAGATCAAAGTTGAAGCTCTGAGCTTGAAATAACAACTAAATTACCGAAAGAATCTATAAACAGAATAAGAAGAAAAAGGCAATTAAAAAAAAAAGGAACAAAGAACCCAAACTTTCAACTATTGATGAAATTACCAGCAGAACCCAGATCGGCTTGAAGCCGGCAAGCACAAGGAACGGAGGAGTAATGGGCGAAATGTTCCGACGATGGTGGTGGTGGTGATGTGAAAGTATATAATTTTTCTTTTGTTTAGGCAATGAGATGTGGTATTGTATATGGTAAGGTACATAAAAATAATGTCAAGTAATAAACAAACAACGTTTAGCACTATTCTTTAATTTTTTTATTTTTAATTTTTTTTCACCTTTGATGTGGAAGAGAAGAGAAAGAAAGAGTACAGTATACCCAACACAAAAATGGTGGGTCCGCTTTTCACACCGCGTGTTTATCTCGCACTCACCACAATTTTTTATTTTCTTTTAAATAAATTTAATTTTAAAAGAAAAGATGCTTTGCTTTTTTTTTTTCGAGAGAGAGAGAAGGGGGCGTACAGGTACAGTTACTCTCTTTTGTCTAATGGTGATTATTATCCAGTGCTTCGCGTTCCGTGTTTAATGTGAAATGGATTATCTACAACCGATACTACTAATACTAAAATGTACTCCTTGCAAATGATTCAGTTATTATTGGTGTGATTAAATTCCATTTAGTCACGTAAATTAGGGGTTTTGGGAACAACCTTGAAACGACAAAATAACAGGACGGGGAAGGAAGATTCAGTGCACTTCATTATAAACAAAATAATTACCTTGACTTTGATTTGACCCATTTGTTATTTAGTTCTTCATAGTGGAATATCGTTATCATCATCCTTCTGCCCACATCAGATCATTCTTCAATTAACACGTGTCGGATGTAATAAACTTTACCAAAATTTTATTCAACAAAATAAGTTAAACAGATGTTTCAATAAATATATATCAAGTTTTTTTTTTTTTTGAAACAAATGAGAAATTTGAAATAACTATGGCCTCTAAATTATTATTACTCATTTTAACAATTATTTCTGACACTAGGACATTTCTATGCTAACCGATGAGATTCATTTATAAATTTATTCAGACAGTTTTATTAATACTATTACCAATTTTAAAATCCTTTTTAACCATGTACCAAAGAGCTAAGTCCATATTATATACTCTATTCATATGTTTTATATAGAAAAATTTTTCTAATTTGGAAAATATAGAAAAGATAAATATGAGAAAAATACTGAAGAAAGTTCAATTTGCACACAAATTAAGAAAGTGATGTGAACAGTGATTAATTGTCGATCACTAATTACTACTGCGTCATATGGATAAATGTGTGTTCGACAAAATCAATTTATTAATAAAATTGACAAAGAATTCCACAATAAAAAGTTATACTTGATATTTGGTAATTTTTAATTACGTGAGGGCTTTAAAACTCTTGGGTGATTTGGAATGAATTAAGTCGATTACCTGTCTTGACATCTAAACTCACAGCATCCCAATAATACAAAGTTTATTCAATTGTTTGAAAAGATATTGTCTAAGACACTTTTAGCATTAGTTCGTTTGTGTTGGATTTCTTGCTTCCAAAATATCACTTATTTTGTTTCACGTGATGCCTTCAAAATCCTGATTATTGTCATTAGAAATGGAATTTGATTAATCATTTCCCCCTTTCGCATAGAAAAATAAAAATTAATCGTAATTTTGTTTTTTTCGTTAATGATAATTGGGTTTTGAATGGGAGAGTAAATGGGTTATGGGTAGGTAGTGGGCACATGAGCCCACGAATCCAGCCAATGTGGTGGTGCTGGTGCAGATCTTTTTGCAATTTCTCTCTTTAATCTGTTTATTACTTCCAGTTCCAGTGCATATGCGACTACCCACATGATATGAAACCGACATTTCCAACCAACCAATATATTCTCCATCATCTTTTGCACCACTAATCTCTATTTTTAACCCTTAATTTCGTAATTCTTATCAAAAAATTACTAAGAACAAAACTAAGGGTCATTTTATATTTTAAAATTATGTAAATTAATTTAGGTTGTGTGTAACACTATTTCCTTAAGTAACATGTAATTTGAATGGACAAGTTTGAGAATTAAATAATATAAAATACTTAATTAATAAATTTTTAAAATACAATTAAGGAATTTTAGTACATCAACTTAAACATTAGAAAATTGAAAATAATTATTATCTCTAATAATAATTATCATTTTGTCGAGCTAATCTAATAAAGACATATGAGATAAATAATATTTAAAAAAAAAAAACAACATATCTTTCTAAATTTATTTATTTATTCAAATGCTAAAACATTGTTTTTTGGTTAACATACATTTTTGGTTGAATAATTTTGGTGTACCTTCCAATTAACGACCTCCTTACCAATTATTATTATTATTATTATTATTGGGTGATGTCTGCAAGGAAAATGTATAGTGTTGTGTTGCAGACAATATGATTCCTACGAACATGTTCCATAATTGCAATCATAACGCCGCCCAATAGTCGATATAGATTTTGTCTAAATGAAAATAATTAACACATTATGGACGGCCATATAAATTAATTCAATCTGAACTTCGTGACTTTCTGTTACTTTGCTAGTGATTGAACTTTATTACTAAAATTATTTTAACTTTATGTGTTTATTTACATTCCACACTCAATTCAATTTTTTTGTCTAAAAATAAATAAAATTTGAAACTATGGGTACTTTAAAAAAAAAAATTTATCTACTATTTGAGTTACTTCATAAATTTGAGGGTCTAAGATGAATTGCTCATCTTCCCTAGATGTATCAACTGTGCCTCCTCACCCACCTTTTTCATTGGAAAATCAGAAGAAACAAACATTCTTCTTTTTTAATACAAATCACAGCAAGCAAAATTATGTCTCATACTGAAAGAAAGCTTATTTATTAAATTGGGACTAAATCCAAAGCAAATTAGTAAAAAACTTGCTAATTTAAAGTTGAACATTAATAGAATGGCCAAAAAAAGAAAAAAAGAAAACACAAAATTGATTTTTTGTTGGAAAAGTTAAATCGGAAAAATAGAACCAAATCTCACAATGTCTATGCTAAATCAAAGAGAAAAGAAAGAGGAACATAATCATACTCTTATCAGAGTAGTTAAACCGTCAAAAACTAGTAAAACGTCACCGAAGCAGTTAGCAATTTCCTAAACGATTTATGAACTTCAAGCTACGCATACAGGCAGCTGAGGTAACGAGTAGTGGTGATGCCGGTGCTTAGAGATTGGCCATGTCCTTAGCAATTTGTCGATGGGCGCATCTCAATGGTCTAACCAAAGGTACTGCGGCAATGCTGCTTCAGGGAGTTCGATGAAAGAGAATAAGAATAGGAAGATTCATAAGAAGAAAAAGATGTCCCCCAATAATTAATGTTTGCATGTTACTTGTGTCTTGTGACAAAAGTTAGATATAGAAGACAAGGATACTTGCGGAAATGGTGAAGATTATTCAACTCTTTGTTCTTTTTTAATGTTTGATAAGTAGTATAATACATTTTTGATGAGTGAGTTGCAACTTGTTTTAATGGAGCTAGATGAAGAGTGGTGATGATGGAGGAGGAGCAGCGGTGGTGTTGAAGATTGTGGGTGTAGAGGAGCAGGTGACACAGCTATGATATATCTTAGTCCCTTAAAATGTTGAAATAATTCAAAATATGAGACAAATTTAAAATTATTTTTAGTTAAAGCATCCATAATTTTAAATCTTATTATTTTTAGATAAAAAATTGAATTAAGGGCGAAATGTCAATATGCACGCAAAATTCAGATTTTATTAACAAAGAGAGTGAAATAACAGAATTTCACAAAGTTTAGAGTGAACTAATTTAAATGGCCAATTATGGACAGAATATATGTTCCTGGTTGCGGCTGCTAGCCCAGTTGCTTTTTTCAAGCCCAAAATCAAATCTATCATCTGTCTCCAACCAAAACCAATACATACTCTTCTCTATTAAGGCCATTTCAACAAATGACACAAATCAGTGTTTTCATTTTAAAAATACCACAAAATAATATTTACACGGAAACGAGCAGAAAAAATTATATATTTTAAATGTGCTCTCCTAGAAAACACGCGCTTAAGGTCAATTAAAGCTTGCTTGTGTGCATGCAAAAATGAAACTCTTCTTGCATCAAGGTAATAAATTGACAATGGATAGAGGGAAGTGGGACCATGTAGTTATAGTAGTGACAAATTCACTTCTCCATGTGGATTTTTATTTTTATTAGTATTATTTTTTAAAAAGAAAATTACAATTTTCTCCTTAGATTTATTATATTTAACAATTTTTTTTTATTTGTTTTTGAAAATATTTTCTATGTGTTTTTATTTCGTTGATCGATTTAATATTTTTTCCGTTAACATTATCACGAAAAGATCAAATTAAACTTAGGTTAGAAAAATTACCATTTTTTTTCTGTGTTTGAACATATTCAACGATTTTCTCTTCGTATTTTTAAAAATGAACAATTTTCTTTCCGTATTTTATTTTTATCAAATGATTTTTCTCTTTTGTTAGAAATTCAATAATTTTCCGTTAAAAATGAGTAACTTTTCTAATTTATTGTAAAAATAACTCATTTTATAATTATTTTATTATTTTAATAAATTAAAAAATTTTAAACGCGGATCAACTAATTATGTTCTCTACTGAATGAAAATGCAAACAAAATACTTCTCTAATAAAACTAATACAGGAAGATAATCCGTGCTTTATACTCAGAAAGAATAAATAAATTTATTTGCAAGGCATTACTAACCCAAGCTAATCGGATGAATAGTAAAAGTGACAGGTATTATATATAAAAAAGAAAAAGTGGGAGAAATTCTGCAATTCGTAAAATTTGGTTGACGACAGAGTCTGTAGTCGGTTAGAAGAAGAGTGAGATATAGTCGGGGAGACACCGTCAAAGTCTCCGATTAATGTCAGGAGCTCACCTGAAATTACACGCCGCTTTGGAGTCAACCGTGTTTTTAGTCCTTGGACTTCTCCGCGAGCAACAACCAATAAAGCAGCGCCACGCAACTTCATTACATTACATTTGACACCACGCAATAAAACCTCTTGAAAGTTCAATGTGAAACAGCGAAGTCAAGTCTGGCTGGCACAAAGTCACAGACAACCGATATTAATAATAAGTTTTAAAATAAAAAGAGAAAAAATTAAAAACCGAAAATTAATTCCCTAATTCCTTTGTATTTTAAGTTTTATTAACTCGACAAACGGGCGATGGAATGGAAGCCAAACACCGAAAATCACTTTAGCTTCAAGTCAAAAGAAAATCCAATCTGTACATCGCAGCACGCTTGATCACTTATCACGCCTTATCCTCCTCCCCTTTCGTCGGCTTTCTGCGTTTCAGATCCCACCTACTACACTTCCTTCATCGACTGATTCAAGACGTTTGGCCTGTATCTCCAAAATTTTCTGTGTATGGATCGACCTATGTGCCTCTTTTAATTTTCTATTTTTCTTTATATTTTGATTGTTATGCGTGCGATCAACTTGATTTCATCACTTTGTATAATAAGTCGGGAACTACCTTTTAGTGATCATTTCTCAACTTTGTTTTTGTGTTGATCTTTCCATATCAGTAAATGTAATGTTAGTTGGTTTCTATGGTGGTGTTTGATCGATCTGGATTCTGAACCGTTACTCTAGAATTCTGTTATTTTCAATTGCTTAACTGTTGTTAAATATCTTATTGAGGTGTTTACTTTATTGAATTGTAAGCTATTATGAGGTTTATACAGATAATGAGTAGAAGCTGAAATATCAGTCAGTGTTGCCTCTGATTGTGCAAACTGACAATTGTGGTTTCTAGTAGTTTGGTCCTACTTTCTGTCAACTTTCCACTGAAAATTGTTACTTTCAATTCATAATGGCAAAACTGGCATTGTATGGATAACTCATTAGATGCATGATGTTAAGCATGTGCCTAGTGTTTGCATATGATTGAACGCACAAAGAGAAAGTCATGGCTATATTAAGTGCTTCTAAAGAAGCAGCTCGCTTGGGCGGCATGGTTATTGTCTGCTTCAATTATAGCTCCTAGCATTATAAATTCTCCATTTCTTCAACCCTCAGTCTTTGTGCGTGGGCTTTTGAAATGAACAGTACTGAATTGCTCCTTCATGATAATTTTTTCTGTTACTGGTATGTCTAAATATTACAGCAATCTTCCATTTTATGGGTTATGGATCAGTAAAGCCTGCTAGATTAGCGAGAGATGGTCAGAATGCTTTACTTTTGAGACATTTGGAGAAGCATTTAGTTGATAAGTTTGTGCCTGCAGCTAAGCATTTAGCATAAGAACTGAAACTTATTGCATTCAATAGATCCATCCAGTCATACATCCTGGACCAACTCTTCTGCAATAGGGACTGGTACTTCCAAAGTGGACTTGTTATCTGATTTGTATGTTAATTTAGTTCAAATGTCCATTAGTGGTGGTATGATTGAACTGAAACTTCTCCATCCTGGACCAACTCTTCTGCAATAGGGACTGGTATTTTCTAAAGTGGGCTTGTTATCTAATTTGTATGTTAATTTAGTTAAAATGTCCATTAGTGGTGGTATGATTGAACTGAAACTTTCCATCCTATCATACATCCTGGACCAACTCTTCTGCAATAGGGACTGGTATTTTCTATAGTGGGCTAGTTATCTAATTTGTATCCTAATTTAATTAAAATATCCATTAGTGGTGGTATGATTGAACATGCATGCCAACTTTGTCCTCTTGTTATATTGGTTTAATTATATGGAACAACGTAGCCCTATTATGATGGTGGAAATGATCCAAGAGCTGCAGCTACATTGCATCCCCCCTCCCCTCTTCTTTCTTTCTTCCTTTCTCCTCCCTCTCACTGCTTGCCCACCCACTTTCTCTATCTTTAAATTCAGTATATAAATATTTACTAGAGGTCGTTTTGTGCATTTTAATTGATTTTGTTTTTGGGGTTAGTGTGTTTCATAAAGGATTGAATCATGAGCTGCTTTGGCTGCTGTGAAGAAGATGACATGCATAAAGCTGCTGATAATGGAGGCCCATACCCTGTTAAAAGTTCAGCTGGTATGTACATCTGAAATTTTATCTGTTTCATCTAGATTTTTGTGTACTCAGCAATTAATTATATATCTATATCAATCTCCAAAAAATTATTATTATTTTTTAAAAAAATTTGGTATAAATTGAACTGCCGATATTGGTATGAAACGGTGATAATTTTTTAAAATTATTTCTTTAGGGGCCATTTGACATTTTTACTTGACCTTTTTGTTCTTTGTATAATTGTATTTGCTACTCTTTCTCTCATTGTAATCTTAACTTTTCCTAGCAGGTAATTTTGGAGGTTATAATGCATCAGAAACAGTGCCTAAGGGTTCTCAGGCTGTCAAAGTCCAGCCTATTGAAGTCCCAGCTATTTCCGTGGATGAATTGAAAGAAGTTACTGATAACTTCGGGACAAATTCTCTCATTGGAGAGGGCTCATATGGAAGAGTATATTATGGGGTTCTTAAAAGTGGACAGGCTGCAGCAATCAAAAAATTAGATGCAAGCAAGCAGCCTGATGATGAGTTCTTGGCCCAGGTATTATTGAAAGCTATGTTTATTTTGTACTGACTCAACCTGAAATATGTGTATAATTTTGGGTTCGCTTATCAAATTTTTATGTAACTTACAGGTTTCCATGGTATCAAGGCTTAAGCATGAAAATTTTGTACAATTGCTTGGGTATTGTGTTGATGGAGGTTCTCGTGTACTTGCATATGAATTTGCATCCAATGGTTCTCTTCATGATATTCTTCATGGTAATTCTGATCCTGCTTTATTGTTTCAGTTATAAATTGGATATTCAACTGTATGCCTGTGCCTATAGCTGCATCAGATATATCTATGTAGCTCCTTACAACAATATCATTACTTACCTAATGGGGAAACAAGAAAAGGAAAATAGAAGTATTTCTGTGAAATCTTCCAGCCAGTTATTTTCAAGGAAGTCGATATACATTGCTTAACTTAGAAGAACTCTATGGTTCGCAATGCTTGTATGAACTGCAATCATTGATGATCTATATTGGGTCCTCGCAATGAAAATATTGGTTTGTATTATACTTATTTGTGTAGAATGTACTTATCGATCTTCTGCTATTGCAGGGAGGAAGGGTGTTAAAGGGGCACAACCTGGTCCTGTCCTTTCATGGCATCAGCGTGTGAAGATTGCTGTTGGGGCTGCAAAAGGCCTTGAATATCTGCATGAAAAGGCTGAGCCTCATATTATTCATCGTGACATTAAGTCCAGCAATGTTCTGATTTTTGATGACGATGTTGCAAAGATTGCAGATTTTGACTTGTCAAATCAAGCTCCTGATATGGCAGCACGTCTTCATTCCACTCGTGTTCTAGGAACATTTGGTTATCATGCCCCTGAGTAAGTTACTGATAGACTTTACAGTTGCAGATGGAAACAAGCACTGAGAAATGAAATGCATATACATAACAACCAATTCTGACAAGATAGTTTTTATGTCAATTAATCAGCAACCTAATGCTAGAGGCATATGACTATGTTTATGTAGGAACCATAAATAGAATAATAACCTTCAAGAAAAATACCTAAATACCTGAAACAGTGAACTTCAAAATTCTTTCAACGGCATTCATTAGTAGATATATTTTTAGGTGGTTCTGCATCAGTTGCAATCATGCCATATTTATGTTCTGGCACATCAATTACTATTCATTCTGTTGTCTAATATACAGTTATACAAAATTAAGTGACTTGTATTTTGACCTATCAGTAATCTTCAGAATCTAAAATTTACTAAATTCCAATTGATTGCTAGAAGTTTTGAGAGGAGGGAACTAACTTGAGCCTAAAATCATAGTTTGACTTTGTTTTCTCATCTACATGGCAATCAAACTCATGATAAGTTTATTTTACTAGGATATTTTATAGAAAGTTTTGATGTGAGATTGCATGCCTTAATATTTGTCCATTTGCTTATGCAGATATGCAATGACTGGACAGTTGAATGCAAAAAGTGATGTGTACAGTTTTGGTGTTGTGTTGCTTGAGCTTTTGACCGGGCGAAAACCTGTTGACCATACGTTACCACGTGGACAGCAAAGTTTGGTGACTTGGGTACTGCCTGTGTTTTATATTCTATTGTGTATATTATGAATTCTTTCCTTTGGTGCCCTACTGATTTTGGATTTGTTAGGCCACACCCAAACTTAGTGAGGACAAGGTACGACAGTGCGTTGATACACGGCTTCAAGGAGATTATCCACCCAAAGCAGTTGCAAAGGTTTAATCCTGCTCTTTTAAAATATTATACTTGATGGTTTTAAGAACTTCCATGCATTAAAAAAAAATAAATCTCGTGATTGAAAATGGGCTCATCATAAAAAAACTAGCACTAGTTTCTCCTATTTTTTCTTTTATATTGTCAACATGAGGAGTAGAGTAGTCCTCTTCTATGATACGCGTTAGATTTCCCCCTTGGATAATAAAATGTCTGGGATTTTAAGGTTTATGTGTTTGATTGTAAATAATTTCAGCTTATATTATATGTTTTGGTGTGTTTGCTGTTACACAGAAGAATTGTTTTTGAATGTTTCCAATAGGATATATGTGGCTCCTAGTAAACAGATATTTAACGGTCAGTTTCCAAGCTTTTGGAACTAAACGGCTTTGTATAACCCCTTTCTGTGTTTTAATTGCAGATGGCAGCAGTTGCTGCTTTGTGCGTGCAATATGAAGCAGACTTCCGGCCAAACATGAGCATTGTAGTTAAAGCTCTCCAACCTCTTTTAAATGCTCGGCCAGGACCCGCGGGTGATGCACCAAGCATGTGATTCTCTTGCTCTCTTTCCCCCATTCGTTGCACACAAGTGTGCGACAGTGCAAGTATGCAAGACATAACAAAGCTATTACGGAGAACGTTAGTAAATTAATTGGAGAGGTGCAACTATTGTTTGCTATATATTTCATTTGTTCATAATGTGTGAGGCTGTTTCTAAGTCATATTTTTTGGTTTTAATTTTTCTTGAATTTGTTCATCTTTATTAGAGGGACAGCACTGTTTCTGTTATCTCCTACAGATAAGGATGAAAGATGATTATCTTCTTATCCCTCATGTATCCCCTGTAAAGTTATTTAAACTGAATTGTTTTTTTTTTTTGAGAAAAGTTACTTTAACTGAATGTTAATACTTCGATATAGTATAAATCTCGCGACATTTGATGCTCCCGATGGCGCTTGGCTCAGCTTCCTATCGTTCCATTTGATTGCCTATGTGTATATATATAAAATCTAGATTATATTTTGTTGAAATATAAAATCTAGATTATATGTATAATTGGAGGGAAATTTCTGTAAGCAGCCAAGCAAGCAGCGCCGCAGCGGGCCCGAGGCAAGGGCTCAAGTTCCCCCTTTTTTCTTTTTGTTTTACTGAACTTTTAATTTTATTTCTTAAATTAGTTTATTTTTTAAAAGTTTTCATGATGTTCTAGAATATATAATTATATTTAAATTCGTTCAATTAGATAAAGCAGTTCTTAGCACATAATAATAATAATAATAATAATAATAATAATAATAATAATAATAATAATAATAATAATAATAATAATAATAATAATAATAATAATAATTATACTAATAATAATAATAATAATAATAATAATTTTTATTAGCTTAATGTTTTTGCTTAAATGTTTTCAATTAAATAATGACTTTCAACTAAATATACCCATCATTTATTTTTTTCACTATATTTTATAAGACAATGATTAAATCTCTATTTTTTAAAGTTCTAATCAAGTAGGGCAGTTAAAGTGATTGCTGAAACGAATTACGTAAGTTAAGTATAATCCAGCAGCTAATAGCGTTATTCACAGACGATTTTGATGTCCCCAAGTTCGCCATTCTCTGCTTTTTCGACCGTCGGCCGAGATAGGTGATGGAGATGAAGATTTGGGTAGGAAATGGTGTCGGTATCCATAGTTGAAGCTGAATCTGCCTTTTCCGATTCTCAAAACATCGACAACCAAATGATGCGATATGAGGTACCGTACTTAAAGTGTCGCCGAAACAAGTATATTCATTTGGTGGAGGTGGCTTTTGAAATTGCAGTTTGTAATCACCGTTCCTGCTCTGCTCAATTTCGACTTTCCATCTACCAAGTTCTATCCCAATTGAGGGTAGAATTGTAATATTCACTTCAAATATACTATTTCACTTAATTGGTTTAAAAACCTGCCATTTACTTAATTACAAATCTTCAAACTCTCTATTTACTTACATTTCTTTGAATAATTGATGTGACAGTAGATATATATTTGAGTTGCTTTTAAAAAAATAATTTTTAAAATATATGCTCCTAATAAATTTATCTTAACAAAGGAAATTTATATGGTTGTCCCCCTAAATACGACGCCGTATATTTAAATGCCACGTGCAGTATTAGATTTAAGAGAATCGTTACGTTGCCCGGGCAAAGCAAAGAGCCAAAGGCTTTCCCGCTATGGTAAGGAAATGCAATGCATAAAATGACTAATGAGGAATGAAAATGTGGAATTGACCGATTTCTCATCCCCTGCTTTCTCCATTTTCTGTGTTTATAAGCAACAATTCTAGGTTTTAGTCTTCGCACTCCTGCATTCTCCGTCTCCTTCCTTCACTCCAAAAGCCGCCATTGATCAAATTCACAGGTGCACAGATTCAAAATTTCTTCTCATTTTTTTGGTAAAAGAAGCAAGAATTCACACAATGCTTTTTAGTTATCTGTTTAATTAGTTTTTGTTTCGTTTGTAGCTGTTTTATGCTTATGGAAATCACATATTATGGAGGTATTATTTGGATTGGAAAAGTTCGATGAAAAACTTTCAATGAGGATTCCTATTTAAGTGATTAATTAATCTGTGCTCCTGAAAGCTTCATTTTAGTTCGCTGCTAATTGAAATAGTTTGTTGTTTTGGATGATCTTTTACAAGCATCTGATTCAGATTATGTATATTCATTATGAGATGATAGTTATGGAGACAATGTTATTAAATTTTCCATTTATAGCTAGCTGCTATACACTACAAACGTCATCGTATTCAGAGTACTCTGTTTTGCATATTTCAAAGATGAAATTCGTAGTAAAAAGCTTAATGATTAGTCGTTAGACAGTGTATATGACAAAATCTTAGTATTGAATGATCATCTTCCGTGTTTGGAATTAGTCCTTGTTTGAACTTGGTGTTTCTTGGAAGAAACTGAGATTTATTTTTCTCTGGACAAATGTATGCAGACAGGATGATCCGCAAACTGCATCTGTTGACCTATATCTACCTTCTATGTTACATACTGCTTTCAACTGGAGTTATTTTGTACAACAAGGTATGCATAAAGATGTTCACAGTATAATTTTCCATAGTACCATTTACTTAGTATTATATTGTTGTTTTTCTTCCTTCATTGCCTTTTGTTCCTTTGCAGTGGATCCTCTCGGACGCACACTTCAACTTTCCACACCCAATTACACTAACTATGATTCATATGGGGTTTTGTGGTGTAGTGGCAATCTTTCTGATCCGTATATTAAAGGTTTGGTTCTTTCAAGCTTTGGCATGCCTTCATGTAATTATTATTATTATTTTTATTGAATTGAACTGCTACTTGACTTGCAACATCCAAACACATATTTTAATTAGGCATTGAACCGGTTACCATAGTAGTTGTTAACAAATGCTCGCACTTTCCAAAAGATTACTACGGCATAGCTGAAAATTGGTTGATAAATATAAATATTACTTTCTAGCAGTCCCAACCCTGCTGTGTTTCTCATAGATGTTTACAGTATTAACTGTCTTTCTAACTTGGTCTGTACTTTTTGCTCTGTATATATTGATAGATGATGTTTTTACTTGATAAATGTCTTGGCCTAGTTTGCTTTGAAATGACAAACATATCTTTATTTCTAGAAGTCAATATATATGAATTAATAAAGGCATGTAGTTTTGAAGTGTTTAAAAATGAACTGTAGAGATATATATCGTAGATTTAAGAGAAATTTAGAAATGGTTGCTGGTCTTTCTCCACTACCCTCCATCACATTTTTTAGTTGACTAATAAAATTTGCTAGTAGCATGTTATGTCCTTATTGTTGTTTGCTTACTTTTTCTCTATTTCACTATTTCTGCTTTCTTTATTTCCGTTTAGATGCATTGACATGGTATCTCCTTGTGAGCAAGGCCTTGTTATTGTAAAATTCTTTTACTTCCTCATAATAGTTTGAATCCTCTCAACTGGTACAGGTTTTTCCTCCTATCAGAATGACACTCAAAATGTAAGGCTATGGTTTATGTACTCTTTTAACATATCAAAATTTTGCTTTAGAGTGAATAATTTATTGTGTTTGCAGATATTTGACATGTGTGGTTCCTATAAGTGCTTTCTTCACGATGAGCCTATGGTGAGCAATTTATGTTGTAGAAATTTCCTTCTTATTCTACATTAGAAAATTTATCTCACTTATATCACAGGGTTGCCAATCATGATATGCAATTGACATGATATTATCAGAGTTTCACCCCTTGTTAAACTGTTTAAGCTTTATTTTTGTTTATAGGTTTGGAAATACTGCTTATCTGCACATCTCAGTGGCCTTCATACAGATGCTAAAAGCCATGAGTACGTTAACATCTTGTTTATATCTTGAGTGAGAAGGATCAAGTTACAGTTGGTGTAAGAGTAACAAAGTCTTGCAATCTCTAACTTCTTGTATAATGCATGTTTTACCTACTCAGTTTTGGAAAAAACGACTTCCTGTGCATGCTGTGAATATCAAATTTCTAGTTGATTGAATCCTCTTATCCATGCTGCGAATTCAGTTGGAATTCTTTCCTATTGCCTCCAGTGGAAGGAAAAACTTATAGTTTGAATGACTCCATGGTGGATGATGGTTTTGGTAAAACTGAAAATGAAAATAATGATGGCTGGTTGTGATAGAAGAAATATAAATTGGCACTTGAAATGAGTTTTACTCCTTTCGTTTTTGCTTTATTATGCCTTGGAAAGTTCCAGTGACTGAGCCTTTTTCGTTTCTTTGGTAATTTGCAGTGCCTGTGGCTACATTCCTTGTGGCAGTCGTATGTGGCAGTGACAAATTAAGATGTGATGTATTCTTTAACATGGTGCTGATCAGTATTGGAGTTATTGTCTCCTCATATGGAGAAATTCATTTCAGCATTCTGGGTACCGTTTATCAAGTTGCAGGAATGTTTGTAGAAGCTCTTAGGCTTGTCCTTACTCAAATTCTGCTCCAGAAGAAGGGCTTAACCTTAAATCCTATCACAACCTTATATTACATAGCACCATGCAGGTAGTTGGAAGTTGACATGGTTGATACCACTACAATGCAGTTATAATAATAATATTACAATACATGTTTTTTCATGTTGATTATGCCTATCGTCACATATGAATATATCACGTTGTCCTACTAAGTGTTATCTGGTTAAAGATGGAAAGTGGGGAGGGTGGCAATGCTGAACTGCTGAATCCAGAACGCTTTCATCCTTACCAATTTATAATCAATTGCGTCTTCTAAATTTTTAGGCAAATCAGTTACCAAGAGCACGTGTATCCCATGTTTCCGACGGGCACTGCTGTATTAGTTGCCTAGGATATCTGTGATTCTTAAGAATAAACTATTGGTTTGGACAATTAAGTTGAAAGCATGCATTATTTTGCACAATATGCTTCATGACACTTGGATGGTTTGCTCAGTTTTCATGCATTTCATGTGCAGCTTTCTGTTCTTATGCATCCCGTGGTATTTTCTGGAGAGTTCTGAATTCAAGTTTGAACATATTTGGTTCAACTTCTGGATATTTTTTTCAAGTGCCTTCTGCGCTCTAGCATTGAATATTTCAACTTACTTGGCAATTGGTCGGACTGGAGCTGTTACTATCCGAGTTGCTGGTGTTCTGAAAGATTGGATGTTGATTGCCCTTTCGATGTTTATATTCCCGGAGTCAGCAGTTACATCACTAAATATAATTGGATACAGTATAGGTAATTGCTCTTCCAAATTTGCAAAATAAAAAGGTTAAATTTATGGGTTCTAAAGATGCTCGTCTTCTTTCATTTGTTTTTCTTATCAGCTCTTTGTGGTGTGATCATTTACCACTACTTGAAGATCATGGATGTTCATGCTTCTCAACTTTCTTCCGAAAGTGTCCCAGATAGAGCAACGGTTATTCTTTTAAACATTCTCTTCTAAACTCCTAAATCTGCTTCTTGATATTTATTATTCATCAATCATCATCTCCTTCAACATCAAAACTCTATCCATTTTTATGGTTTCCCCATATATATATATATATATATATATATATATATATATATATATATATATATAGTTAATTAGTTAGTTAGTTAGTTAGTATTGTCCTTCAGTCATGAATTGAACGATGTCATGTGACATAATGCAGAAAATGCGCAGAGCTCTTTACTGATGGTTGCTGGGGGAGTTAAAACCGTGAATTGTGCTAATTTTTACCATTATTTTCATCAATGCAGGGGAAGAAATCATCTGATGTACACGAACCTGATGATCAGGGAAGGGAAACTTGGAATATCTCTGTTGCCGATGAAGCATCTCGTGTTCCTTCTTCAAGGACGTCTTACCTTAGATGAAAGCCAGTTCAGTAGCCTTAAAGCTGGAAAGAAAAGCAAAAGTTGCATACTATAGTTAGCTAATCAAAGCCATATACCAACACGATTCTTTTGTAAAAAGAATAGAGTACATGTCATTAGGATTCAGGTTCAGAATTACAAGTGACTTTTTTGTGCCAGTGCAAATGCAATTAGTAAAGACCCTTATATGCTTCTATCGCTATTAACTTCTAGGAAAAGACTTCAAATTGCTCGGTACAGATATTAACTATATTATCTAGTACTGTTATCCATGCATGTAAGGAACTTAATGTTTTTGGTAGAATAAAACAAAAAAGGGAACGTTTAAATGCATTCATGTATTAGGGGAATAAATTTCTCTGTCAGCACTAAAACTTTGAAGGATCAGTAAGGTCCATTTTTAATTTGTAACATAAAAAGTCCAAATTTTGATTTGAGAAACACAAAAAAGCCATTGGCCAATTTATATGTTTGAGGGTTCGATGAATTCGTAGTTAGCATTCAATTTTTATATTCATTTTTTAAGAAAGAAAAACTAATTTTTTTAATACTTTTGATAACTGAATTTAGTAGCCAATACAATTGCTATGCGCACTCCTATCTTTTTTTTTTTTTTTTTAATGCACTCCGATCGTTGAACTGTATGGATTTTAATAGGAACATTTCCACTACGGATTAATAGAAATATTTGGACTAATTTTTAACTTTTAAGTTGTTAAGTCAAAAGCTGAAAATCACAGGTAATACCAAAGGCGGTCGTGGAGGACGAGTCGGCGATGGTCTTTATTTTTAAAACAAAATTTTGTTTCAAACGACATTGCCCTATCCCCCTATTAACTACGACGTTCGATATCATATCCCACTCCACATCATAAAGGGCTGCTCCCTCTGCCAACTGATTCAAAGAAGCAGTGCATTCCAAGAATCGAAGCCATAAAATGTTGCTGTTTATGCAGATTTATCTTCCTCAGTAAACACAGACACCTTACCATCGTGCGTCGGCCATGGTTGGAGATGCGGCGGGAGGCAATAAGTTCTCTGGCGCTGTCACTGATGACGCGTCGGCAAGGGAAGGGAATAGAGCGGAGCCACAGTACGTGTCGGCGAAGACGTCGGTGTGGTGGGACATCGAAAATTGCCAGGTGCCTAAAGGCTGCGACCCTCATGTAGTTGCACAGAACATAAGCTCTGCTCTTATGAAAATGAATTATCGTGGTCCCGTCTCCATCTCCGCCTACGGCGACACTCATAGGATACCTCAACTAGTTCAACATGGCCTTTCTAGCACCGGAATCGCTCTCAACCACGTTCCTGCAGGTAATATTTACTTTCTTGCTTCTCTAATTTATTTTATTTGTCTGTATTGATTATATATACTTTTAATTCGTTTTGGTAAAACCCTAGTTCTCGTTGGTTAAATATTTATTGTTCCTTGAATGTGGCCTGCGTTTGATTCCTATATTTGTGTCTTTTCAGCCTAGAATAAGTTGGTATGCTCGAGAACTATTTTTTTCACAATTTGCATGAAAAAAAAAAAAAAAGAATAATCGTTTCACCTATGAATTTTCTAATTGATTCTTTTTTTACTCTTCAATTGAAATTTTGCCTTTATAAAGGAACTCCCAAAATGTGGAAAAGGCTCTTTTCGAAGTGCTTTTTGTTTTCTTTCACTTTGTTGATAACTTTCTCACATTTTTATTTGCTTTCACGTCCTTCGCCAATTTCCTTTCCTATATCAATGTGCCTTCTCATGCATGTTTCTCTGTTTTAAGTGGGTGAAAGAGTATGAGATGAAGTCTTTGATTGTTTAGGCGCCTGGTTTACATTTCAACTACATTGAACAGGTGTGAAAGATGCAAGTGACAAAAAAATTCTAGTTGACATGCTTTTCTGGGCAGTGGACAACCCTGCCCCAGCAAATTATTTGCTTATTTCTGGTGATCGAGATTTTTCAAATTGTCTTCATCAACTAAGAATGAGGAGATATAACATACTTCTGGCACAGCCACAACAAGCATCTGCAGCTCTTTTTACTGCAGCGAAGACTGTATGGCTTTGGACAAGCCTTTCAGCTGGAGGAGCTCCACTTAGTACCGATGAACAAACGCAACTTGTTAATGCTGGCAATACTTACTCTCCTCCAACATCTCAAAGCAGCTGCTCTGCACCTGCTCAATTCAGCCAACTAACAGTTCTCAAAGCTGAAAGCCTTCCTTCAGGTAATCTAAATACTAATATGAGGGTTGGGGATACTAAAGCTAAAGGGAAATATTATAATTCCCCGAATCAGCCTGGTATATCAAGAGCCTTAAGTGCGCCGGTTGCAATTCAAGAAACTAAGAGCAATGATTACTCTAATCATCCAGAGCCCGCACAAAGAAAGCTGTTTAAGAAAGCTCCACACGAATTCTTTGGAGGCAGTAGGCCTGCTGTCTCCACAAGTATGCCCTCACCCTATTCCTTCTCTAGTAATTCTGACACTGCAAGAAGTAGTGCCAGTAATCCTCAAAATCAACATAATCAACTTGTAAGGTCAAATAATTTCTCTATGCAAAAACCTGTTTTTGCTCATGATAGCTATTCCTCGAATGCGAAACCTGATGGTTTTAGACTTCCTTTATCCTTGCCTACAGTTGTGCCTAATGGTGGTAAAGTAGGTGTATCTGAATGCCAAAATTATATTCCAGACGCTCGAACTGTTGGAGAGTTAAAAAAGGGCTCTCTTGGGCCTCCTAACCGTGCTACCTTAAATGTATTAAATAAAGATCATAGGATGCATAGCAGTCATGCAAACAATTGTAGTTATGGTGTTCAAGATCTTCCAGTTTCTTTGTACTCTCCAGCTGGTGGCAGCGATACTACTGGTAATCTTATTTTGAGAACTCAAGGAAAGTTACTACATTCAGAATACGTGCAAGGTCTTATAGGTGTCATTTTACTGGCTTTAGACACTCTGAAAGCTGAAAAACTTATGCCTAACGAAGCTAACCTAACAGACTGTATTCATTTTGGAGACCCCAAACACCAAAGTATTGATGTACGCAGAGCTTTAGACAGTGCAATTGAGCAAAATATGGTTTTGAAGCAAAAGCTTGGTGCCGTGGAGTTGTATGTTGGTAAGAATGACAAACTATGGAAGTGTGTAAACCCTATTGGTGGTAATCCTAATGAGTACCCAAAAGAAATGTGGGATGAAATACAAAAGTTTCTCACTTCCCCTGCTGGGCGATCAGCCATATTGGCTTCTACTTGCAGGTAAGCCTATTGTTTATTTTCTGTCATTTTGGTTCTCTTGAAATGTAGTTTTTTATGACATGATTTCTCTGGTTTCCCGATACTTATATAGGTATGAAGCAGCAGTGATTTTTAAAAAGGCATGCTTGAAAGACCATGCTTTGGGTGACATACTTCAAATCTTGAATATGATTATTTTTCCAAAAAAATGGATTACTCATCATCAGTCGGGATGGCAACCAATTGCTGTTACCCTAATGCAATGACAGATGCTGGTAATGGGATTGATCTATCAACGCATATTAATATGAGAACATATGTAGTTAGAATTTGTTTGAAGTGAGTCCATATACTGGAGGTGAAGATTGTTTGATTGGGTGATGAAGTTGAAAGAACTGTAGTAAGGAGCATTTCTCAATTGATGAATCTAGGAAGTAGGTGTGAGTTTTATCGTTTCTTTTTCCCTCTCTTTTTTTTTTTTTTGGTTTACAAAAACACCATAGTTAGCATATATAAGACAGTTATGACTTAGAAATGGTTAGATTGAAGTTCTCACAAATTTTGGACTTGAGGCTCTAAGTAGCTCTATACTCTAGGTCTTTACAAAATGTAGGCTCTGTATCCTAGATTTTTGGGGTTAGTCTCTATTAGACGTTGCTCAAAGTGGATTGGAAGCCATATGTACTTTCAGAAAAAAAAGTTTTACATAGGCTTATTTGAGGAGATGAGTCTCTCTCTCTCTCTCTCTCTCTCTCTCAGTTGCCGATATGGAATTTGCATCTGTACTCAAGTTTTAGCAATTCAATTACTAATGTGAAAGTTGCTCTTTAAGTCTAGTTTAGAATGGCAACATCTTTTGGAATATGGCCAATGATGCCGTGATATGTTTGCGCGTGAGATGTTGATGGGGCTTAAGTTTTTTTGTGAGGTTGTGATTAGGATGAGGACTACAAGGGTTATGTTTATCTGTGGTTCTTACAAGCCAGTGCTTTGGAAATGCAGATTAATATGCTTCACACATAGGTGAAGAATAGAAGAAAAATATACGTGACGATATGAAGAGGGTGCAGAAAAACGAAAGGTAGAATACACGAGATTCTGAAGATGAAACATTTAGAGTACATGCAGTTCTATAAATTTTACACACTGTCTTGTTCAATATTTTGGATTTTGGACACAGTTATATTATCTGCTCTAATGACCAAAACTGTCATTCTATCTGTTTTAGAGATTAATTACTTTTCTCTATTCGGTGTTTGCTTTTATTTGATGCTTGTCTATAAAGTAGACATTTCTTTATGGAGGTTCTATACATTTTTATTTTGTTATGATTTTCTGAATTGCATATTCAAACTGAAAAATAAAATGATGATATTTGGTCTAAGTTCTTATAATAACATAGGCAGATTAGAACTTACATTGAAGATAATTGGTGTTCAAGAAATTATGCTAAGGTTTGTTTGTTTGGACTAATATTTGCTTTCTAATACCGAAAAAAGGGCATCATGCTCATGTCCCTACTAGATTGATCAATTACTTTATCAAATTTCAAGTGCTAAACTGATAAATTGTCATCCACTTCAAAATTGTTTCCTAGCTCAAACTAATTTTTTTTTTTTTTTTGGCTTATACACAATTTGCTATCATCGAATATCCTTGACGTGGCAAGAGAGAACTTTCCTAAGACCAAATAAATTGGAACTTTGTCAGGGCCAACTGAAATTTTTCTCATCTAGCAAGTGCCAAAATATAATTTTTCACTAAAAATATCCATCTTCAATTTTCACAAGGGATCTATTAGAACCATCTTTTGATAGGAATTTTGGCTGGAGTCTTATTTTCACATATCATTCACTGTTTGGTCGGAAAATGGAGTAGATCGTTTCACCTTCATTGTTACGTCAATCTGAAAACGCCATCGAAATGTCTGGACATTTACACCAGAATAAAGAGCTCGTTGAGGAGATTCAAGATACGCATTCATAGGAATGTCCTAGTGGCTCACATCTTTCAACCTGTTATGTGAGGTTAAAGAATTTACCGGTTAAAGTTTCGGTTGGCCGGAAACATTTCCTTACTATTGTTGTTCTTAATCTAAATCACATGTTTTTAGATGTCCTTTTGCTTATATTTGCAAGTTCTTTAGATTGAAATTTGTTGTTATTACGATTTGAATATTTTGCTTTTGTTTCCAATTCACAACAGAGATGGATGTCGCTAGAATATTAAGGAGGGGCAGCGGCCAATATCTCTGAAGAGCGGCAGCTAGGTTTTCTGAAGTTGAGGATATTTTTGGATTATTTATGAAACAATCCCTAACATTTTATTCTTTTTTCATTAAAGTCCTTTTTAAAATGTATTCAGTTTTAAAATGATTACAGTAAGTGCATCCTAAATAACATATTGAATTAAGTACAAAAGTATAGTCTAAACTCGTAATATTGGATGAAATAACGAAAATTTATAAATGCGATTCACTTTCTCATGAATTGATATAAATAAGTATACAATATATATGAGACTTGGGGCATTAATGCATCCCAAACTTAATTGACCTGTGTATAATTTGATTTGAACTTGAAGTAATGAACAAACTCCATTTTCCACCTGAGGGTATCACATTATGGAAGGAAAGGATTGTGTGAAGGATTCGTCTCTTTCTGCTTTTTGTAAGCCCTGAGAAGCAAAATAATGAAGGAAATATCATTTCTATATGCATAAATTCATGTTTTCTAACTTAATTTGACCACTGTTTTGGGTTGTCACCTGGTGGCATTTAATCCTCCTAATCCAATAGTTCCCAGAATAATGAATAGGAATGGTAATCGGATTAAAGCATTATTACTTCTTCCTCCATGTCCTGTTGGCACTCCAGTTCTCACAACTCGAGAGTAGTAGGTGGCTAATCAAGAGAAAATTGTGGCTAATAGGGACACCATTAAGACAGCAGACTAAATAAAATCAAAAGAGAAAGGGAATTCCCATTCATTTAAATTATAAAGTTACCTGAACCTGAATCTGCTCTTCTTGTACCTGTGATAATGATACATAGCAAAAAATTTCAGTCTCATTGGTTATATGTGATAGTTTATCTGATTTCCCAAACTTTTTTCCAGAACAGGGTGATTAGAGATTTCATCATGGTTTGCAAGCCCAGATCCAGATGGACAATTTCTATCAGATAACTCAAAATAAACAGCAAAATAAATGGGTACATTCCTCAGGCTTGACAAAGGGATGAGAGTTTCTAGGATGTGTTTCTCAGGATTTTCAAGGCAAATGGAACATTTATATCCATGAATGAGCAAATTATTGAAGCTTTAAGGTCTACATTCTACTGGCATCCTGCCTGCTCACTGAATAAGAATTACCGTAGGATTAAGATATAATAAGATATTGACCAAAAGAAGCCAGTGTTACATTAAAAAGGAATGAGGTTATTGACAAGCGGAGAAATCGCTGTCAAAAACATCAAAGGCATCAGTGGTATAGCGAACCACAACTGGCAATCGCGTCACCAATTATCAAACAACAAAAACAGGTCTGTGAGCAAAGCTGCAAGTAACATGCAGCAGACAAATCAGTTTCTGTTAGCAGCAATAAAAAGACAAGACAAATCAACGTAATGAAAGATAACCTAGAATAATGTGTCAGTAAAACACTGCACCACAAGAAAGCACGAGTCCTGAATAAAACTAAACCAATAACGACAAATTCATATCAATGCCTACTCCAGGTTTGATGAGCAACATACAGATAAACTAATCTGTCCAATCACTGAGAAACACAAGGCTGTCTTCACCAGTTATTACTCCTCCAGGAAAAGGATTAACCTCCAAAGATTCAACCTCACCATCTAACGTGTCCATTTAAGCATGTCTCTTTCCTTTGTAGTTACTGTCTCCAATTTCATCTCCATAAACTACTCCATTTCAAAAGGAATCTCCTAGAACAGCACAAAAGATTCATGATTTCACCTAATTTCTCAGAGATTCCATCTGGAATCCAAGGGAAATGAAATGTTTTCAATAAAGAACATTTTTCTTAAGACAACTTTGTCGCAGAAGGCATGTAAGAGTGTAAGTACCTCATCTTCCTGAATGGCTTGTTTCTCCGGCTATACAATTGGGCAGTGTGATTTCCATCTGGAAAGTATCAAAGAAGATCAAGTCACCAGGCTTCCATTCCAATCCCTGTTCTTGTAATTGCAACAGACAATGAACAAGCTCACTCCATTTGAGACAGACAATTATTCATCTTGCAGTGAATTTGGTCATATGTACTCCAAGAATGTTCACAGCCAAGAGATGAGTTAGGCTCCATATACTTTGCTTTAATCCTTTCTCCTCCGCCTCTTCATCCTAATCATTTGGGTGCAAGAACATATAGATCGCAGAAATCTCCTTTATATTGTGGTCCTGATTTCTTCTACCAGTATGGCGCCCTTTCAAGCTTCCTTGTTTAAACCGATTTATGCCACCACTAATTATTTTTCCACAATAATAGTATTTTACTCTTCTCATTGAGAGGCATCTCTAAAATACTGCTGATATAATTGTCTGCAAAAACTTGGTTGATTTTAGTTTCTTCCAAAATCATTGAGAGGCATCTCTTAAATACTGCTGATATAATTGTCAAAACTACAGTAACAATTGAGTTCTCGGTACTCTCAACTGTTAGTTTCTTCCAAAATCATTGAGAGGCATCTCTTAAATACTGCTGATATAATTGTCAAAACTACAGTAACAATTGAGTTCTTGGTACTCCAAAATATAATAGGGGGCCAAAAGCAACCAGAGATTTGTGATTGCAGAACACAAGCAATAGAATTATTAACCATAATCAGTAGGAAGGAACAGAGCAAGATCAGTTTGACAACTCACTATTTGTAATGTTCATAAAAAAATCAATATCTTAAGAGAATTTCAACATTTCAAGTATATACAATAAGTTTTTTAGTCCATTCTGGGATTTGCAAACCATGAATACTTGTGCATTTTTTTACATTCATCTATAACAAATGAAGATACGAGAAAATTACCAGACAGCAGGAAAGTGTAAGCTTCTGAAATCTGCAATTAATGCATATCGTTTAGTCAGAGGCATTATAGAACTCTATACAATATAAACAATAATCCAACTAAGAATATGCATAATTCAAACACATATATCTAATAAAAACATTCTCTTAGAAGGGTAAGTATAATCAACTCCGAGACAATTTTAAATTTAAAGCAACTTAATTCTAAATGTTGTGATAATGATCGATTCACTTAAATCTACATTTTGATAAAATATAAAAAAAGTATATGAAGAATCGAACATGTAGTAATGGCATAAAATCTTATTCGTTTAATTTAAACCTCCATGTGTAAACTAGTCCGATTTTTCAGTACATAACCAGTAGCCAGTTGCAAGAGAAGCCCACAGTTAATTAAAAGAAAGTTGAAATGTGATGCAACATCCAGAAGCAATACTAATATTTTGACAAAAAGCCAATCAACAAGGAATCAATGAAGCAGCCGTAGCAACACTTACCAACTTGAATTTGGACTCGGCATGAGACTTTTCGTGACCAGGAAAGAGGTCAGGATGAGACTCCCATACCTTCTTTTTGTACGCAGCTTTAACCTGCAACTCGATTTTATAGTAAAATCAAACATCAGTTCCCGCAATGAATTTACAAGTAAAACTAGTTGCTATTCAACTGAAATGATCGAAAGGAGATGAATTAAGTCAAAGACTCACACGTTAACTGAGCTCGTAAAACTTAGTTAACGAAAATCAAGATTATGGGTCAGTTACAATTATAATCAAATAGAAAGTAAAAAAGAGATATGTGAAGATACCTGAGATACAGTAGGGCAGGAATTGGGAGGGAAGCCGAGCAAGACCCTCGCCTCATCGCCCTGCATTTCTTTAATCTCACTTTTGGGTTTGTTAGGAGATAAACGAAGAATTTATAGGTATTGGCGTTAATTTTATAGCGGGAATGTTTCGGGGACTCTCCGCGCCGGTGGTGGTTCACGGAATCACGGGTGTTTGCTTGGTTAATTAGTCTTGGCTAATTTTCAATTGAGTCCCTAAATTTATACCTAATTTTAATTTGTTCATTTTTTTTTCAAATTTTTATCAATTTATCCATTAAATTAGAACAATTTTATTCATGTAATCCATTTTTAATTAATTAATATCTACCAGCTGGATTTACTGCTAAATGAACTTACAATTGAATAAAATCCATATCCACAACCACAAAATAAAAAATTAAGAATTGTATTAGTTTTCAAAAGCAATTAAGAGGGTGCTTGCATACGCTTAAAAAGCTGATTAACCAACCACTTCTAATTCTTTAGCAGTGTCTTGAAAAATGAGTTGGAGTTTGGATACTTACAGTTTTAGAACTGTAATGAATCCACGCAAAGTTTGGGCATTGCACATAAAAATTACCCAAAGGCGTAATCAATTCAACGGTGTCGTTTTATTGCGAATAAAGGCGGTAAATCTGGGACACAGAGGCAAGCACGAGCTCTCGCCGCTTTCTGGGTTTTCATTCTTAGCTGATTCCATTTCTTTTTTTTTTTTTTGTCAGAATTTGTTGATTCCAAGTTGAACTCCGGATAAGACTGCAATATCTTCTCTCTCACAATTTGGATTGCTATCGTTTTTGTTGTTTGCATTTTCTACATAACTCAGTGCTGATACCTTATATACACAGAGATATTAGGAGGAAACGAAAATGAGAATAGATAGAGGTTTGAAGTGGAGCATCAATGTGTTTCGTTCAATCAAGCAGCTTCAATCTATTTCTGGAATTTCGGGTACAAATCCTTTTTATCGAAAATCGTCTCTTCCGTCCGCCATAGCCAATGCTCTTCTCCTCCTTTCACGTTCTTACTCAACTGGTGCGGCTTTCTTCTTATTTACACATATAATGTTATGTCTCTGAAACTACAAGTTCCTATCATTAAATGTATTCTTTTCACATGTCGTATTCTGCGTATATAGATATTTGATAGCCAGTTTATCTTTGTTTATGATTTTTTATTTTCTGAAACCCTAGCTTTGGCTATCTAGTATGTCTCATTTAGTATGTAGCATATGCTTGGTAATTTTAGTAAGTTGAGATTGACTTTCAAGAAATATCATGACTGTGATTTATTGGTTCATCAAATGGATGAGTAGCCATGATTGGGCGTTTTTCTACTCATTTTTACCATATAATTTTGCAATGTGCCACCAGAAACCTGGTTTTCGTAATGATAATTTATTTCAAATTATTCAATTGCAGAATTGCAATCGCAACTGTCCTCTGACCTTATTAGAATTATGGAACAAAAGTTATCAGCTATTGAACATAGGAATTCTTGTCTTGAGAATTTCATAAATCAGGTACTTATTATGATTCATGTTCTCTCTCAAATTCCATTATTTGTAGTAGGATTCTAATGAATTGTGAATTTCGACCGCTGAATATTGCAATGTTTGCTTCAAAGTGGTCAAGTCCTCAACTTTTTTTTTTTTATTTTAAATAAATGCAGTTGGTTATTGAGTTTTTTTCTTTTTAAATGTTCATGGTGTTGATTGAAGACAGCCAGAAGCATCTCCAGCTGAATATGCTAGAGCTAACAAAGAACTGCGGAAACTCAGGGGATCAATGGACCTTATAACTGAGCTGAGGTCTAAACAGAAGGTATTGAATGTAAATTGTCAAGCATCTTGAATAATTTTGCTGTGTTTTTTTTTTCCCCTTATTTTGCTGTATTCAATACAAGGGAGTAGGATTTCTATGTCAGCAAGGAAGTGTATTTAAGCTTGTAGCTGCTATTTTTCTAGACTCAGTGTACTTATCATGCTTGTTACATTGATTAGGAGATTAATGGTTTGAAATCATTGGTGGCTGAATGTCAAGAGGATAAGGATATGCTTGATATGGCAAATGAGGAACTGAGTCAAGCAATAGAAGAAGAGAAAAGACTCCAGAATTTGCTCCTGAAGTCACTTCTTCCAAAGGATGATGCTGACGAGAGAGATTGTATTTTGGAAGTGAGAGCGGGTAATTATTTCCCTTTGTCTTAATGATAAGCATCAGAAGAGAAGTTTCATTTTATACAAACCATTTTTCTTTGTCAATGTTGCTGAACTTTTCTAAGGAACTCTGATCTTTTAATCTTTCACAAATTTTGTTTATTTACTATTGATTAGGGACTGGAGGGGAAGAGGCATCTTTGTTTGCCATGGATGTATTCAAAATGTAAGTTATAACCTTGTGTGCAATACGTCATTTTTTCATTCTCTTGCAAGTCTCTTTTAAAAGTGATAACTTCTTTCAGACTGGCAGGTATGAGAGATATGCGCAGAAGAAAGGTTGGAAATTTGAAGTGGTTGACATTGCGGAATCTGATTTGAAAGGATACAAGGTATACATCAATGTTTTGTTGAATATTATATTTACGGTTCCCCTTTTCTTTGTACTGCTGGAATTGAATTTTTATTTTCAAATCTTGAATTTCAGATTAATTCTTCTCCACTTGGTTTTTTACGGCCCTCTAATTATAGCTCTTTGCAGGAAGCCAGTGCTGCAATTTCAGGAGTTGGTGTTTTTGGGAAACTTAAATTTGAGAGTGGAATTCACAGGGTTCAGGTCTCGTTCAAGCCTGTCTAGATAAACAGTGTATGATTCCCTACTGAATTGGCTGACAGTTTATCTATTGCAGCGTGTTCCTGTAACAGAGAAGTCTGGACGTGTTCACACTAGTGCTGTTTCTGTTGCTATCCTTCCTCAAGCTGACGAGGTAACCTGTCTTATAATTGGAACAGGAAATACGATTCTTCACTTTAACGTCTATTTGTTCTTCTAATTTCCTGTTTTCTGGACTTCTGCAGGTAGATGTGCAGTTGAGGAATGATGATTTGAGAATTGACACTTACAGATCTGGTGGTTCGGGTGGCCAGCATGCAAATACCACAAATAGTGCTGTTAGAGTAACTCATCTACCCACTGGGATGACAGTATCCATACAGGATGAGCGTTCCCAGCATATGGTAAATGGTTCTCAGGAATGCTATTTTTCCGTGATCTTATTATTTTCCTTTTTGGTTAGATCTTTTACATCTGCTTTTTGCTTAGACTAGCATGTTATGACAGATTCTTTCAGAATTCGGGTAGCAGATTCATTTAATATGTACTAAACTTGCATAATTCATGCTTTCCATCCTAGTTATGGCTGTATCATTCTGTTAATTCATTATCCTCAATCAGTGTCTTTTTCTGCTCTTTGACCTCTTCGCAGAACAAAGCAAAAGCTCTGAAGGTGCTTTGTGCCAAGCTATATGAAATCGAAAGGTCCAGACTTCATTCGACTCGATCAAAACTTCGATCAGAACAGGTGAAAAATTGTGATAGCATTGTCATAGCTTTCTTTTTATTTTCAACCTGGTCTAATACTTTGCTGTCTTGAACAGATCGGTAGTGGAGACAGATCTGAACGAATCCGCACCTACAATTTCCCTCAAGGGCGTGTTACTGATCATCGTGTTGGCATCACCCATCATGCTGTAGATGATGTGATGCAAGGAGAGGACCTGGATGTCTTCATTGACGCTCTTCTTCTCCGGGAGGAAATGGATGCAATTGCATCTTTCAGTTCTATTGAGTGAAAAAACTAGTCAAGCTCATCACAGGTTCCCCAATTATTTTGTATAATCATTATGATTGTATTTAGATTATGATTGGTTAGCCATTTTGCAAGATAATGGTGATTAGTTACACTGCCGGAATTTTTTTTATGGTCTTCACCACAATGTGCCTGAGTGTGTCTGATGCGACAATGCTTTGTATTTTTTAAAAATAAAAATGTCTGATGCAGGATTTCCTAATATAGCAATTATCTAATTACTGATTGTGAAAATTAATATCACTAGTTTTATACCATTAGTGATGCGTAATACTCGTAGGTTATATTATTTTGTTATTTTTTTTTTCAAATATTGAGAAAATAACTTAATTAATACTATGTTTTATTAATTTATTTAAATATATTTTCAAAATTACTTACATGACTTGAGTATATCATATTTAAAATAAATCAATAAAATATAATTTATAAACTATTCCGACTATTTAATAAAATATTTATTAACATATCTGAAAATCAAAATATAATGTATTTTTTGAAATATACTTTGTTTTTGTATTTTAAAATAATTATATTATTTTTTTCATTTTTCATAAAAAATAGTATAAAAAATTAATGAAGTCATGTTCTGCTAATTTTTTTTTTCTCTAATTATGATTGAATGATATGTTTGCATTTTCAGTAAATATATATTATTTTAATTAGAACTAAATTAATATTTATAATTAGAACCTATATAGATGTTTCGTCAATTTCTAAGTGATTTCAGTATAAAATAATATTTTAAAAAAAAAATAAAAAGACAAAAAAATTCTATTTTAGAAAAAAAATAGAATGAGCAAAAATATACACTAAAATAAAAATGCATAACAAAATTGTAATTATCCCTGTAAAGTTTGCAAACAATTCTTATCACGTTTTCCTCATCTCCGAATTTGCTTTTCCAAATTACCTGAGAATAAAAAATAAAAAATTTACCCATCATCATCTGGTTTAGCCAGAACGTTTTTGTCTAGTTTAACTTCCAAGTGGAAACTCTTCTTCTCCGACACCGGATTACCTGTAACGAGAGCGGTGAACCTGACATTGGCTTTTGTTCTTTTCTCTGGTCTGTTTCTTCATATCATTCATCTGGATCATCTATAGCTCTCATAAATCTTGTTAGCTCCCAGATCTAAAATCCCACTCATTCTGGTACATATCTATCTCCTACTAATGCTCCAAATTCAAACTCCAAAACCCTAAGCAATTCCATTTTCCACCAATCAACCAAATCGAATTCAATGGAGCAGCTTAAGACGATTGGTAGAGAGCTCGCTATGGGCTCCCAGGGTGGTTTCGGCCAATCTAAAGAGTTCCTTGATCTGGTCAAGTCGATCGGTGAGGCTCGATCCAAGGCTGAAGAGGACCGAATTGTTCTCAGTGAGATCGAAACTCTGAAACGACGTATCGTTGAGCCTGAAATTCCCAAGCGGAAGATGAAGGAATACATAATACGCCTCGTTTATGTCGAGATGCTGGGCCACGATGCTTCTTTTGGCTACATCCACGCCGTCAAGATGACTCATGATGATAGTTTGCTCCTCAAGCGTACTGGATATCTTGCCGTTACTCTTTTTCTTAACGAGGATCATGATTTGATTATATTGATAGTGAATACTATACAGAAGGACTTGAAATCGGATAATTATTTGGTTGTTTGTACTGCTTTGAATGCGGTTTGTAAGTTGATCAATGAGGAGACCATTCCTGCTGTGTTGCCGCAAGTGGTGGAGCTGCTGAATCATTCCAAGGAGGCTGTTAGAAAAAAGGCGATTATGGCTCTTCATCGCTTTTATCAGAAGTCTCCAGCATCCGTTTCTCATCTCGTTTCCAATTTTCGCAAGGTTTGGTTTTCTAACTCCTCGCATTGGGAATTTTTGGTGTTTTTCTGCGTTCTTTGAACTTCACTTTTCATATTCTCTATAATTTTGATTATACTAGTCACATTTGATACATGAATTATGTTTAGGCGTTGATGAGCTAAATCTGCAGTGTTTTGAACCAAATAGATAACTTATTCATTATCTTTGGTTTTAAGAGCTTGTTTGTATAAATGTATTCCATAAAAGTTTTCAAATTCATTTATTAACCAGAATTTCCATTTTTTTTTTTCTCATAATCGAAAATTCAGTTTGAGTTCTACTTTTTCAATTTTATGGGTTGTTATTATAATTTAGACGATTACAAAATGCTAAAGCTAAGGGATTCTTTGAGCTAGTAAAGCTCCATATTTAGAATTATGGATGATCCAAACATGAGAGGAAACAGAATATAAACATTAAACATTGTATAATTTTTTATTTTAAATTATTATATATTCGAACATTCTTAAAAATATAACTGGAAACAAGAAGAAAGCTAGAAACTAATAAGTTTTCTGCCATCTGCTTCAACATAGCTTTGCTTCACGGGTCTACCTTAAAATGTTATTCTGTTTAGTTCAAATGAGCTTCCGTAATATTTTATTTGGTATTTCTAGCAATTGATCATTAGAATGCTTTTCTGTTTGGTTCAAATGAGCATCCAGAATATTTTGTCTCAAAATATTTGGTTGTAAAAGAAATCATAAGATTATTACTGACATTATCAAGGTCAACTAAAGCAATTTTATTTTATTTTGGACTTCAGATATTCTCAAATTTAATATTTTTTTTTTCTGATTTACTAAGCATTACACTATTTTTACTTCATTTTTGTCAATAGTAAAGAAAAGGAATAAAGATATTGTTGGAGCTAATGTCAAACTGATCCTAGAACTTCTAAAGATTCTGGAAGAATATTGGAGAGCAAACAATTTGTGGCTAATCCTTTAAATAGTTGCTTTAATTTATAAATTGTATCTTTTTTGTCAATTTTCAATCCTTTATTTTATTTCCTTTAAATATCCAGTGCAATGATTGTAATGACGCTTCCTTTGTTGCAGAGGCTTTGTGATAATGATCCTGGAGTCATGGGTGCAACACTTTGCCCTTTTTTTGATCTTATAACCACAGATAATAACTCTTATAAGGATTTGGTTGTCAGTTTTGTTAATATTCTCAAACAAGTAGCTGAGCGTAGATTGCCAAAGAGTTATGATTATCATCAGATGCCAGCTCCATTTATACAGGTATTTTGCATTTCATTTTGTTCTTGTTCAAGTGCAGTGGCTGAATTATGGCGGTAAGTTTAGAATGAAGTAAGAAAATTGCAACTGTGCTAAGAATGACGCGGTGCTTCTAGCGGCTTTCTTTTCTGTGCTCTATGTATATGAGGCTAATAATTAATGCTGTGGAATTTGGTTCTGAATTTGTCCACATACACCTTTTTTCTAAGTGTATTTGAGTTATGATGAGGATTATTAATACATATCCAACACTAACCTATGGAACTTCTTCGTTGTTTTAGTTAACCCCAGAAGTAGAAGTAGTTGACCTGTCTTGTTGGTTTTGTTCTGAACTTCTGGTTAGAGATTCAATTATCCTTTATTCTGTGTGTGTGTGTTTTTCTGTTATACTTCAATTCTCCTTTATATTTCTTCTCCTTTGTTCTGAACATTCACCATCAGGAATGCTGTTCACCTACTTTGCTTTGCTTATGTGTTTGTTTTTTCCCTTTATACTTCTTCTTCTCATGTATTTTTTGTCTTTTCTATTACGAATAATTTAAGTATGGTATACTTGGCAGATCAAGTTGCTGAAAATCTTGGCATTGCTAGGAAGTGGAGACAAGCAAGCAAGCGAGCACATGTATACTGTTGTGGGCGACATATTTAGGAAGTGTGATTCATCAAGTAATATAGGAAATGCTGTACTCTATGAGAGCATATGCTGTGCTTCTTCAATATATCCCAATGCTAAGCTACAAGAAGCTGCTGCTGATATCATAGCGAGATTCTTGAAGGTTTGTCTTCTGTAGCTTATAAATTTTTTTGGAGCTTAGAGATTTTCAAGGCATTTTTTGTTATTTTGTTGAAGCTCATTACAATGTTATGTTTTTGGCAGAGTGATAGTCATAATTTAAAATATATGGGCATTGATGCTCTTGGTCGATTGATAAAATTAAGTCCGGAGATTGCTGAACAACACCAGTTAGCTGTGATAGACTGCTTGGAGGTAAGTACTGTGATGTGTTTGTGAGAATACTTGTTTTTTTTAGTGTATGCATTGGATTTCTATATTTGAATGTTTTAATAAATTTAAGTATCTCTTTTCAAAAAAAAAAAGTGTTAAAATATGTTATTAGTAAGTAAATCAGTTGACTAAGAAGCGCATGTCGAGGTATAGTGCGAAGTGCTTTTACGACTCAATCAATAGAGCTAGGTTTGAACTGAATCCTCCACCCCAATTTCATTAAAAAAAAAAAAACTAAGCAAAATTTATTATAGAATTTACAAACAGTGGGAACCAAGTATAGTTACGCTATTGTGATAAATTTAATTATTAATTATTAATTAATATGTAAAAGAGGGTTATATTGGTGTTTATAAATATATATTTTACCAATGTTCTTTTTTGGTCATTTTGTATATTTACTCACATTAATACATGTACATGGATTATAGATGGACTTATAAGCTGCTGGATTAGTTAACTAGTTATTGTTCTCTTCATTTGGTTTGTATTTAAATTCATTTATGATAATTCCTGTATAGAACTTGAAAAATCAAATTCCAAGAGCTTTGATGTTGGCAGTATATGAAGAAAGCACATCCCATTTGGTTCTGATATTGTAGACTGTAATCTCATTGTAATTGTTGTTGCATAAGAAATACAACAACAACAAAACCTTAGTCCCAAAATAGTTGGGGTCGGCTTTGGTTGTTGAATAAGAAATAGCTTGACTACTGTGGTTGTTGGTAGTACCATTGCTGGTAATAGTGGATGTTGGCAGTATATGAAGAAAGCACATCCCATTTGGTTCTGATATTGCAGACTGTAATCTCGTTGTAATTGTTGTTGATATAAGAAATACAACAACAACAACAACAAAACCTTAGTCTCAAAATAGTTGGGGTCGGCTTTGGTTGTTGAATAAGAAATAGCTTGACTACTGCGGTTGTTGGTAGTACCATTGCTGGTAATAGTGAATGTCCAACGGTACCTGCAGGGTTGGTGGTGGCAGTGGCACTATTATAGTCATTAAAAGAGTATTACAGTGTTTTTGATTCATTTTTTGGGACTGGGCAGGGGTGTGTTATTTGTCTCACTGATATGTTGTTTGTTAGTCAATTGAGAACCTAATTTTGAGAGCCTAATTATGAGATCCTAATCATATTATATGAGGAAATTACTTTTTTTTTGGGTATCTTTGCTGTACAGATTGGATTGGGGTTAATTTTCTGTTTGATGTTTTTACTTCTGGGTTGCAAGTTAATGTCATTGTATTCATGAAGTAGTTTTTTTTATAATAATGGTACGTGAAACAGGACCCAGATGATACTCTAAAGCGAAAAACATTTGAACTTCTGTATAAGATGACTAAGTCCTCCAATGTGGAAGTGATAGTTGATCGCATGATTGATTATATGATCAATATCAATGATAATCATTACAAAACTGAAATAGCATCTCGATGCGTAGAACTTGCAGAGCAATTTGCACCTAGCAACCGCTGGTTTATCCAGGTAGATGATGTTGTTTGTTCTGTCATTGCACCTTTTTTTCCCTTCTAATTTTTTATTTCTGACTAATGTGAGGCTATTTTGATATGTTAATTCCAAAGACCATGAATAGGGTCTTTGAGCATGCAGGAGATCTTGTGAAAAGTAAAGTGGCTCATAACTTGATGCGGTTAATAGCAGAGGGATTTGGGGAGGATGATGATGCTGCCGATACTCAGCTGAGATCATCTGCTGTACGTTGCCCTTACAACTGCACTAGCTTATCAATTTGTGATGTTTTTCTATTTCACTGTGAGATGAAACATCATTTATAGATGTGGGATTTTAGAAAGGATGTGCTAAAAGAAAGAATTCCATTAAGTCTTAAAGGAAGCACTGGTTTGCTCGTATTATTTTGATGATTTGTGATTTAAGTCTTAAAATAGTGTTACTATTGGGATCTTCAGCAATGTTCAATGCCCAAACTTACATGATAAATGAGAAAAGGAAACTTTGAATGGTTAAGCAGTTTCTCCATTGAGATATTATCTAGCATGTTATGACTGATATACAAAGAAAAAGAGAAGTCTGATTGTTAGGTTCAGATGGTATAGGAATGGACTTCATTTCAATGGAGATCTAGCCACTTTCTACTTAGAGGTTGCAACGTGAATTGTAGTTAATTTGGTTTTTGGTAATAAGATAATAATGCCAGTTTTCATCTTGAATTGGTCAAAACATTCGGAATTTCTTACCTTTCGTGGAGGGTTAGATCCAGTGACTGGGGTTCATAAAAGGATTCTAAATTTTTCTTTTTTGTCCATAATTCCACTGTTATTTACATTGATTGCTTACTGAAATGACATAATGTAGCTTGTCTTTCACCTGTGGCTGGTGCCTAGTTGTTGCAAACTGATTCTACACTAATAGTTGAGATCTTGTAGTAATATAGTTTGACTTTCATTCGTCTTTATCTATTCTAATGAGGAACTTCTCTCTCTCGTGTGTTTCAGGTGGAGTCATATTTGCAGATTATTGGAGAGCCAAAGCTTCCATCTTTATTTCTTCAAGTATGTCCCAAATAAGGTTTATTATAGTACACCTTTTGAGGTTTGGTTTCTATATGTATATATTGATCAAGTGATCTGCCTGTTAATTATCGGATTCTTAATTGAAGGTAATTTGCTGGGTATTGGGTGAATATGGAACTGGCGATGGAAAATTTTCTTCCTCGTATATCTCTGGGAAGTTATGTGATGTGGCGGATGCATATTCAAACGATGAGACTGTTAAGGTAAGTATTCCGTAATTTCTAATGCAGCTTGCTGCCTTGAGTTTTGAATTTCTTGTATGTTAAATGCTAGACTTATTCTTTTGTGTTGCTTTTTTTTTTTTTCCCTCAGTTTCTTTCTTGCATATTTAGCATATGTTTATTTTTGGCTTCTTACTTTTCCCTTTTCTTTAGTTGCATGTTAGTAAATTGTCAATATTACTGTAAACTAGAGCATAACATCTCAATTAGTTGAAATGCTTTTTCTGAAGATGAATGCTTAAGATGGGAGTTGCATTTGCAATTGATAATGAATACTGAAAAGCTGCAGATGGTGCTTTTATGTTTTCCAAAAACTCTTTTTTTTTATTTAATGATTTGCTAAAGTTTTTGCTCTGGTTCCCTGTGCATGATTGTATGTGGAGGAGGGATTATTCTAAAAAAAAAAATCTTTTAAATAGGTGTTAATCACTTCCAGTGTGGGAAGGTTAATATGCTGAAAATTGACAGACTTAAAATCTTCATGTTGTTAAATCTCTCTTATTATTAAAATGAATATTGATTCTCTACTTTTTTTTTTTTTTTGGAACTTTTAAGGCATATGCAGTTACAGCACTCATGAAACTATATGCATTTGAAATAGCAGCTGGAAGGAAAGTGGAAATTTTACCTGAGGTAGACTCTTAAGCCTTTTATGCAGAGCTATTTTTCTTCTAATCCGGTTTATTTATTTTTTTGGAGTGGGCTGGTATGTCTTTATGTTGGATACCATTTAAAACTGGTAAATCCTTGGTAAATGTTGAGTATTTTTTGCATCATTTTCCTCTGAGTTGACATCCAAGGTTTATCCTCTGCTTAACTTTATCAACAGATGTGAAGAGAATTATTTCCTTTTAATATTAGATTATGTGTATGTTTGTATGTCATTTGAAGTTTTTTTAACAGGCCTTCTACCTTGCTGTTGCACGTTCTTTTGTTGCATTTGCATTGGGATTTGGGAGTGTTAAATGCATTGAACTTTCTTCATTTTCTTTTCTTGATCTAGGATTTCTTACAATCTTGATGTCTGGAATGGTTTGGGTTTATTTGAAATCCTAAACTTCCTTTGGTACCAATAAAAATTGCATCTGGCTATTAAAACCGGAACATAAATATAAGCCTGAACTTCCTTTGTATCAGCTGTAAATTCCTTTTTTTTTTTTTTTTTGAAGTACTTAACTGAATCCATAAATGCTCAGATGATATAATTTATAGTCAATGGAAGAGAAATCATGAGCATGGGTTTATCACCCTGAAACTAATCCTATACCTTGAAAAGTAGTAGATCCTAGAAGTACTCATAATAATCTTAACGGATTAAGATCCTGGAATAAGTTGTTTTCCCATGGCAATGAGGAATCAAAGAAACAATTCTGAAGATGTTTCACCAGCCCATTCCATAAAAGGGGGAAATTGTTGTTTTTTTCTTTTAACCTTTGGATACTGATGTTGCAAAATATTGAACTAGTACGTAATTTGTAATAAAATAACATGCATCTGTATGGCTGTAATAGAGGCTAATTTTGTGTGCAATAATATTTTTTTTTTTTGTCAATCACCTGCTGAGTTATTGTGTCCTGTTTCTTTTTAACAGAAGAATTTTGTTTGGTACCCTGCAGTGTCAATCTCTAATTGAGGAATTATCAGCATCCCACTCGACAGACTTGCAGCAGCGAGCATATGAACTTCAAGCAGTCATAGGCCTGGATGCTCATGCTGTTGAATGTATTCTGCCACCAGATGCAAGTTGTGAAGATATTGAGGTCATTTGGTTTTTGTTTCTTTCATTTTTCTTCTTATATGAATTAATAATAGATTTGTTATGCATGGTTTCGTGTTATCATCATTTTTCGCTTCAATTTATGATATCTCTGGTGCCACACATTATATTAAAATATATTTTTCTTTTTTATTAATCCTATGATCTTACTCTGTATTGCTATTTTCATTTTCTTTTATTTGACTAGTTCCTTGAAAGAAAAATTTTCAAGGGATGACTTGATTTTCTAATGCTATTCCATTGTTTTGGTGAACTTTTAACTAACAATAAAATAGAATGCCACTTGGGACAGCCAGCCTGGAAACGTAATTTGATTCTTTTGAAGTTTATTTCCTATTTTGTGGTGCTCTTTTAAGTTCTTAGTTATCTGAGCTGTGGGCCGTATTACCTACTGTTTGATTGATTCCTCTGTATTAACATTCATTAGAAATGCTGATGTCTCTTAAATTTCTATTTGCAGATTGATAAAAACCTCTCTTTCCTTGATGTTTATATTCAACAAGCAATAGAAAAAGGGGCTCAGCCTTATATTTCTGAGAGCGAACGATCTGGAGTCTCAAATATCAACAATTTCAGGCCTCAAGCTCAACATGAGGCTTCAACTCATGGTCTTAGGTTTGAGGCTTATGAGCTTCCAAAGCCCCCTGGTCCATCCAGGACACCTCCAACATCGCTTGCATCCTCAACAGAACTTGTTCCAGTTCCTGAGCCCTCTTATTATAGGGAGGCCCAGCAAACAACAGCGCCATCTTCATCTGATACAGGATCATCACAAGTCAAGCTGCGACTTGACGGAGTGCAAAAGAAATGGGGCAGGCCAACTTACTCCTCTCCTGCAACATCTTCCTCAGATTCTAGTTCTCAGAAGACAGTGAATGGGATGAGTCATCCTGATGGAGGAAGCAATGTCAATTCTAAACCACGTGAAGCCTCTTATGATCCAAGAAAGGCTCAAATTGAAATATCTCCAGAAAAACAGAAGCTTGCTGCATCTCTGTTTGGAGGTTCCTCGAAAACTGAGAGAAGGGCACCTCCAACTGGACACAAGGTTGCCAAGGGAAGCAGCCATGTTTCGAAGTCAGTGGTTCCGGCTACCACTGATGCAGCAATGGAGAAGACAACCCCTGTCCAACCACCTCCTGACTTGCTTGACCTAGGGGAACCAACTGCTGTTGGTGGTGGTGCTTCATTAGTTGATCCATTTAAACAATTAGAAGGGTTACTTGACCCTGCTGAAGTTAGTTCAAGTGCTAATAATCCCGGTATCATTGGTTCCACTAGTGCACCTGATATCATGCAATTGTACACAGACACACCAGCAAGTGGAATGAGCAGTAGTTTCACATTCGATTTACCATCTAATAAGAGCGATGATAATCTGTTGTCTGGACTGGGGAATGCTGCTCAGAGTGGCTCTGCCACGCAATTTAGTAAAGGACCAAATCTTAAAGATGCATTGGAAAAAGACGCACTGGTGAGGCAGTTGGGTGTAACCCCATCAAGTCAAAACCCCAACTTGTTTAAAGATTTGCTAGGCTGACATTTGGAAAGTATGGAGTGTAAAAATGCAGTTATTCTTGGACTGATTGCTATATGATGAGTTGGCATGCTAGATTACGCAGAATGCTTAAATTAAATGGCGGGGCTTGCCAAGCGGGCTGTAGAATCCACAGAGCTTCCTTATGTGCGCTAAATTGAGGCACGGATTGATTGTATTTGTTGCTGCACGTCACGTAGTTTATAGTTTTAAGATGAAGAGGATGTACATTGGGATATTCACTAGAGTTTGTTTTTGGGTGCTTATTAAGTTAAGCTCTTCTTTTCCTGGGTGTTAGCAAATTGATATTACGGCGCCCCTAATGACATGAGTCGTGTTGTTATAATAATCCGATCTTTTTTTCCTGCACATTATGTTACTTTCTCATGAACTTAATAGCATTTTTTCTTTTTTGTTCAATTTTGAAATATTCAGCTTAATCCACAAGGCTGGTTTTCTAGATTAAGAAAACTAACTTTTCTAAAGTTAAAAATAACAGAAATGAAGAAATTCGTGATAGTCATTGATTAGAAAACAGGAATTTGATGATAAGTTTTTCTATGCTTTGAATAAGAGTTCCATTTGGTGGGGTGGGGGTTGTTAATGTTATTAAAACTGACCTTTTCGAGTACATGTTGAAAATTTTTCAAATGACCCTAGAGTCTGTATTCTGTACTAGTTTGTGGGCACTCCATTAAACAACACTGTTAGACTGCAATAAATAATAGTAGTAATTATAGTAGTAATTTTTACATCGATGTAAGTCTATGCCTCTAATATAATAATAATAATAATAATAATAATAATAATAATAAGTTTTGTTGTATGTTTAGGGCAATGTGTGTATAAGATCAAATTATAATAATAGTTGCCGTGTGCATTACAATATTAAACAACTAGTACTTTTAAATAATTTGTGTTTCATGCTTTGCATTTTTTATTCTATTAATATAATATATCATTCATGTCCAAGGAAAAAAAAACAATATGCATTTATTTTGATTTTTTTTTTAAAAAAAAAAATTAAATTGAAGATTTAACTAACGATCACCGAGTCAACTTTTTCCCATTTAAACATTATGATACTAACCACAGAGACTTAACCTAAAGAAAGTGTAGGTAGAATGAGGTTTTCATCCTTAAGTAACCAACTGGCTGTCGTTTTCTTCAACCACCAATGGACCTTACGTACATACACTTCAGCCCAACCATTTTGAAAGCCCTCCAACCTACGAACCGCACCACAAACTTGTGCGCTGCAGATTACCTAAAATCACAACTATATAATGATTCTCACTTTGTTTTCTTTAATTTTTTAATGCTTGCCTAAAATCGGATTCGGTCAAGATTCAAGGCCTGACCCTAGTTATGCCTATAAATTTGCTCAAGCCGACCTCATTGCATTGTAGTAAAAGGGAAAAAAATTATATATTCAGTAAAATAATATATAAGAATATTCCACCTTCACGTGTAATTGTTAAATAAATCCGCGCCCCTGCCTAATTCTTCAACTATTATGACTTGAATCTTAACCGAGTCAAACAGCGTATTCTCATTCCCGTAATCATAAATAAAGGGAAATGGGTAAAGCACTTAAGCAGCCGATTTGACATCATTTAAATTACAAAGAAAATGTCCCCCTCTTTTTTTTTATCTTTTCCCATGCAACTTAACAAATTCTGTCGAGATAGAAAAATACAAAATGGTGTTGGAAATTGGAAGACACATGTAGAATCAGAATTATGTAGAATTGTGATGATTTATAATTATCTTGTAATTGACATTTATAGTTTTAGATAGACTTGTGAAGCTTGTAGTAATGTGTGAAGAGTCTCTATGTATTTACAAAATGAAGAAAATAAAGAAAAAAATAGTTCATCATCTTTTTCGTTATTTTTCCTTGTTAAATCATTTTACTCTCCAAAATTTAGCAATTCTCATTAATTGCACAAAACAAAAGGTATTGAGAGAAGAATTTGAATTTCAACCTTATTAAGATGTAACCAAAAGCAGTGCAAACAAATACATAAGAATTCTCCACTTACAAAATCTATATACTAAGTTTTCATGTCTATTAACAGAATCCTACATTTCTTGCTTGCTATTTGTCTTCATGTTACAGTTCTTGTGCAGAGTTTGAGACTCTGCATGACTACATTGCCATTGTTAAACCTTTTCCAGGAGATTAATAATTATTGCAGCTGTTACATTTTCGATTCAAAAGATAAGCTGCGAAATTGATGTCAACAAAAATGAAAATTATTAGAAAAAAAGGAAACTTTTCAAAGAGAGTTTACAAACTTCTCAAAGGACTACTTACACAGACCATTTTACAAACCAAGTTCCCACGAATTGCAGCTGAGCCAAGGCACAAGCTTCTCTTCAAGCACGGAACTCAGTGAAACAACAAATTAGTATGCTGGACTATTGATCCCTCCATCTTGGACTTGATAATGGGAAAAAAACCGAAGGTGATAATGGAAATACAAGATCTGGTGAGGGTGGAGGTTGAGGACCTCGACCTAAAATCCCCTACTGACCCATTGGCGAATATGCAAAATTGAGCGTCAATGGTGGGGGGAACTAAATCCCCGGAGAAAACAATGGGTAAGGAGACCGTGGAGATAACAAATTCATGTAACCTGTGGGGGATGGTAAAAAGAACTGAGATGTTGGCGAAGGTAACAGGGGAGGGCCGCCCATAGTAGGAGAAGGGAGATTAGGAACAGGGGGAACATGCCCATGAAATCTCGGAGAAGGCAGCGAAGGCATAGGTGGATTAGGAAATAAACCAGAAGATGGTGGCGGAGGTTGCATCTGTGGTGGACCGTGTGCTGGTGGTTGGGGTAAAGATGGCTGAGGAAAGTTTGCCCTCGGACTAGGATCCATGATTGAATTCTGAAGATACCGCATGTAAGCCGAGACGGGAGACTCAGCTGTATTTCCCCAAGGAGCATCCCTGGGTGCCATTGATGGCATCATAGTCGGTCCAGGACGAACATAGCCATTGTTATAAGGGACTGGAGGAGGATCAGATGGTGCCACTGATGGAGGTGGGGCTGAAGGGGGAATATGAGGTCTATTGATGGGAGTTAAAGGAGGTGGCCTAATTTTCTGCAGCCGCATACTTTGAGGCTTCGGTGGATTCTGCGGGGGTCTGGGCAAAGGTTCTTGTGATGGAGAACCAGTTAGCTGCTGAACAATGTTTCTAAAATCATTCTTGCTAATGTTGTAAACCTGAGGCTGAGGTTGTTGCCAATTAACTTTATTATTTGTGAAATTTGGTTGAAGCAATGGGCTCTTCCTGGTATTCTTGCCGATTTTTTTCACACCTAAATGATCATTCTGTGGCCTATTTTTCGAGTTATCCATATCTAAGAACCCAAAAGATTATTCCACAACAAAAATCTTGACAAAAAACCACAAAGTCACATCCAGAATCCCCAACAGTGCAAATTCTGAACTTAAAACTTTCAAGAACACTTAAATCCAGCAGAAAAAACTTCAAGAAAACCAGAACTCCAAAAAAAACCTAATAGATCATTAAATCGCACAACACCACCAAAGCAAAAAAGCAAACCCTAGAATTGGTACTGAATAAAGTCAAGCTAAAATCTGCTTCAAACTAATTTAAAATATTTGCCTAAAGATCAAATCTTAAGCCAAGTTGAACAAACTGAGCCCAGGAAAAGGAGTAGCAATCATAAAGGCATTAATTCAAAGTAAACCCCTCAACTACTTGATCATTTCAACAGTATCGCAGAAAACAAAAAAAAAAAGTAAACGCAGAAAGTAAGGAAACAAAATATAATAGAAGTAAAAAGAAAGTGAAAGAGGGAGTGAAATAGAAAAATTAAAGTAGACTGATTTGAAAATTGAGCTAGAAAACACGAAGAAGAAGAAGCCGCGCAAAGTGTAGAGGTGCCATGCAGAGGAAGAGAAAGAGAGCAGTTAGCGTGAGCAAAGGCTCAATGGAGAAACTAGAAATGATGTAGAAGTGACGTGGAGGTGGGGTCCTATGGGCTTACGTTTTGGGTTCAAACCAAAACGGAATCAGCGCCGAAGTTTTCACTTCGAGACCTCACTTTTTGTGGGCCTGGGCCTGGCCTAACATATCCACTTTTTTTCTTTTTAAGGTAGTTTTTATTTTGTTGCAACTAAGTAACGGAGACCAATTTGATTAAAAACAACAGATATTTGTGAAGTCTTAGAGTTTAATCAATGATTAATCTAAAATAATGTCATTATATGCATAGATAGTAAGTACTCCAAATAATTTATAATAAATAATTCTTTTATTTTGTTCTACAAAACAATTATTATTATGGATGGTTCTAGCTAGTAATAATAATAATAACAATAGTAAAACAGTAGAAGTAAAAGCTTCTCCTGAACTGAAAGGTAATGGAATTGCTCAATTTTCCAAAACATTTTAAAGAAGAAGATAAATAATTTAAATGTTATTCAATTTCAATTTAAAAAGGTCATAAAATACTTTAAAATTACACGTTAAGTTTTTGGTATTATTACGTTAATGATGCCCTACATTACACGCTTCTTATCCTTAGATCACCATGTCCAATAGCCAACTGTGTTAATTTTAATTTCTTGTGAGTAATATTTTGTTTTTTTGTTTTTTTTTTTTAATTAGCGTATGAACTATTATTATAGCAATTTGCTCTGAAAGAAGAGACAATATGAATTGGCAAATTGGCATTCTTTGACTCAATACTCAAAGAAATAAAAAAGAGAAAATGTTGGGTTCCCCGCACGCAAGTGGTGGGTTTGGGTTATCCAATCCAAAAACAATATATAAATATGAAGATAATTGTATAATTATCAATATCATTGGACGTCTAATCTCAAACAAAATGATGTTTAAGAGTGAGAGAGGAAGTAATTATTGGGTGATATTGGCTTATGCGTGGGGTATGTAATGGGGTTTATATAACCCTTTTTTGGCCGATATATGATCCACTCCTGCTTTTCTTGCAAGATTCTCCCACTTTGGCCCCAGATACCAACGTAAGCATCATATTCATGGTTGATTATGAGGCTGCTTCGAAGTAGATTTTGCAAGATATAAATAAAAATAATCCCACTTACATTCACTCGCACCAATTTGACCCCATTAAAAAAATTTTTATAATAATATAATATTAACAGGTGTTTGCATTATGGTAAATAATATTTTGTAGGGGTGCCAATGCTATGGGTCCAAAACTGTCCCAAGTGAAGGAGACAGCTATGGATACCCTTCATACACAAAACATATGGTACAAAAATTATAATTAAAAGAAAAGATAGGTTTTAAGATACTAATAAAAGGAAATTGGGTAGCTAAAGATTAAAGAAACATATCCTTTTACCTCATTTGAATTATTTTACAGTACACCAAAAGTCTTTACAATGTTTTATCATTAAAAAAACATTAATCAGGTAAGGTCTTATGAAGGACTGGTACCCACAAAAGTCATTTTCTTTTCTTGCGAGGTAGAAGTTTTAGAAAATGGGTTCTTCTATTATTCAATTTCTGATATTTTTGTAGATGAGAGCAGTTCCGGATCTGACAACAATTACAATCCAATGCTATAATTGGAATAAATTTTTGGATTCCGCTTCTTAAGAGAAATGGTTAGTAAACAATTCAATTTTGTCTTTTTTCAATTATTTATTTCCTGATTTGAACCTAATTGATTAATATTCTAATCTTCTATTATTCCATTTTTATATGTATTGCTTACGCTTGGATCTGGACTCAGCACGCCCAATTGTTTCTCACAGATAGAAACTCCCTTTTTCTTTGATAAAAAAATTATATACAAGATTTGATCATAATTCAAATATATCTGACATGCTCCCAAAGTGTGAGGGGTGTTATTATTAGAATCTTGTCAAAAGAAACAAACAAAGAACCAGAAAAAGATTCTGATTTCTGATTCCTTGTTTCGATTAGTACTATGGTGTTGTGAAACACAAATTGGGGTTTTCTTTAATTTTTGTAAAAACAGAGTTTGTTTCTGATTTTTAAAAAAAAATGGAAGATTTCCCAAAGTTGTTTTACGGGTGGAGCTGGGAAGAGAACAAGCAATTTGAGCTAGCTTTAGCAGTAGTTGATGAAGAACATCCTGATAGATGGGAAGTGGTAGCTTCCATGGTTGGTGGAAAGAAAAGTGCAGAAGATGTCCAAAAACATTATGTTATTCTTTTGAAGGATTTGCAGTGTATAGAATCTGGTGAATTTGATCATACTTTTGTTGGAGAATCTCAGGCTTGTGTTCTTCCAGTTGAATATACTCCTCAATCTGCTGTTTTCTGGACTGAAGAAGATCACAAGTATGCTTTTAAGTTTTACCTTTACATTGCCTAAAGCTTTTCTTTTCTTTTCTGACTTAATTTGGGTGTTTCTTGCCTTTTAATTATCATAATAATACCCCATGAAAATGAATATAGAAATTTCAACAGAATTGAATTCCTTATAATTATGCAAAATTCATTTATGTTGATTGAATTCTTTCTGTGAGAAGGTGTCTCTTTTGATTTGACAATAACCATTGAACTCTATTTTAAAAATCCTATTTGAAATCATTTACAGTCAAGTAGTAATATTCTGCTTAATCAAGGACCAAACCAGGGTATTATTCTATTTTTGTTTCATCATGTTATTGAATAATAATACCTTTAAAGTCAAGATTGAACAGTTTAAATTTTCTTGAGAGGAAAAATGATTCCTTTAAAACAAAAGCATATCTGTTTGTGCATGCAGAAAGGGTCCTCCAATGTTAATTTCTTATGCTATTCATGTTTGATGAATGACTGGAATTGTTGAAATTGAAAGCGAGTGTTTGGATTTATGAATACAGATTGCTAGTGCAATTGGACATAAAATGATGTAACTTGTAAGAGCAAATGGCAGAACTTGGCAAGGCATCAAAAGAGACTTTGATGATTTATAGGTTAGTTTGGTTTAAAACGCAGCATCAGAAATACAAAGAATTGGAATTGGGAAATTCATTATACTTTGATAACTCTGAATGAATTGTAGGTAGCATCAATTTTTTGAATGGTTCCAGTTCTTAATTTTAGATTTTGGTTTTATTTTATTAATTAATTTGTGGATTGTAAAATAGACATTTCATCTAATGAGTAGAAAATTAGATAATTGCAATATAAACAAATATCTTGGCATTTATTATTATAGTTATGAGGCTTCACGTCAATCTTTTATTAGGATAATTACAGGATGTTCATTAGTCATTGATCATGCTTGATTTTGGTATGTTTTGTAATAATCTTATTCATTGGCTTAAACATCAATTCCTTTGCTTTTTTCTTTTCAAAAAAAGCTCTTAACATGTATTAACCAATTACACTATAGCATAGGGGTGTGCACATATCCTGGAATTTGTTTTTGAAAATAATTTTAGTACAATATTTGACAAAATACCAAACCATCCTGTATGAAAATTTTATACTATCTCATGAAAATTTCTTACCCTTTATATTTAAAAATTGTACTATTTTTTACATATAAAAAAAATCCTAAAATAATTTTAAAATATAAAAACTGGTCTCTTTAATCCACTAAACTTAAACATATCTATATTAAACATATAGAGAAGTTATTTTTTATTAAAAAAAACACATATGTTAGGCACTAAGGAAAAAAAGAACATAATTTTTTTTTTTAAAAAAAAAAAAGCAGAATAGATTTCATAATTAGGAAAATATCACTTTTTTGAAAAAAAAAATAAAAATTATAAAATAAATATATTTCTTCACATTTTCTCATACATTTTTTTTAATAGAAAAAAGTGATATTTTCCTAATTATAAAACATGTATTATTTACTTAAAATTAAACTACAAGTTGTGATATTTACTACCATAATAATGTATTCTATAGCAAATTGGCAGCCACAAGTTGAATATGAATTAAATAAAGATTTGATGATCTTAATTTGAATGCTTTAGTAAGCTATGTTTTTTTTTTTGTAGCAAAAAATAGGACAGAAGGAGATGAATTAGTTATTAGAAGGATAAGAGACTGCAATTTATCATGTCATTTTCGGACGGAACTGAAATTTACACAACCTGCCCTAATTGAAGATTTTTTATTAAGGGAGATGTGGTTTGAAACTGAGCTCACATTCATTCACAAAAAAAAAAAAATACTCATCCTCTCGGAACAGAAAACAAAAATAATTGAACTTATTTGAAAATATATACCAATTAAAAAGAGAGATTATTAGTTGAACGTTGGCCACCAACTTTTGAAACCCCATATTCTTTCAGCAAACAATAGATTTTTTATGAGAAGATAAACATAATTTCATATACCCAGAAAAAAGATCGAGATTATTGAAAACATACAGCAATTGCTAAACCAATGATTATGGAACAAAGAAAAAGGGATAAGGACGTTATTTAAAACACCAATATTTTAGTGTTCTGCCATTGCAGCTTACCACTCTCTCAACTCAAGAACCAATACAAAAATTAAAATTACTCAACCTGAGCGAGCGATCTGTAAGTAAAAAAACTCGTTAAAACAAAAAAGGGTCAGCAGATATTTGGTCCAAATTAGCAAGGAAAATTGGAAATGTGTAAAAGAAAAAAGAAATCCCAAGTGAAGAGAGCAAAGAAAAAGAAAATACAGAAGCCAGGGAAGAGGCAGTGCATGGGTAGAGGCAAACAGATACTTCTGTTGGTAGCTCAATCCATGCTCTGCCTGTTCCCAGCCTTTTTTCTGTGTCTTTTCTTATCCTCTTCCCTACAATCCCATTCACTTACCTCAAACCCGTTGGCTCCTTCCTTCCTTCCATAGAATTTCAGTAATCAGAAAAAATATATTTGGATCAAACTGGGTGCCTTAGAAATTAGTTTTAGTTTCTTTCAGCTGCTTATAAAGGATTTTATATGGCACTAATCAAAGCAAAAGGTTTGTTTATAGTACACAAATGTACTATCAAATTCTACTTTGGACTACCCAACTTTGTAGTACAAACAAGACAACCTGCTTGCAGTTTTGTACTACAATTGTACTTGCGTTTTCAATCATCATATAGTGTTTCACTCTTTAGTTTACGTAATTCAAATGTTTTATTACATTCTTCAAAAAAGAGGAGCTTGAAGAAATTAACGAGCCTAAAAATATTTATTCAACAGGAGATCGTATAATGCGAGACATTTCATCTGTTTATAGAATCTTAACTAAGTGCAGCTTCCATATGGCTGGAAGCCCACAACCACCAAGCATCGGTCACATACAATGATACCACAATCAAATCAACTCCCACCCAAAATAATCACCAATAATGTGGCCATGTGATCTAGGAATTTAAGTAGTAATTGGATCGACGATAATTTCCTCTTGAAAATTCAGAGTAGATATGTGATGCAGCCTGCACCTGCAGTTTCTCTGTTGATCAAACTGCTTAGACTCCTCATAAAGATAACAACTTTAAGCTCTAAAACCTCCATAACCAGCTTTAGAGGAAGCAATCCAGCAGTCAAGAATGCATTTTTCATTCAAACCACAAAGCTGAGCATTGGTAGGTTTGATACAAATAATCAACACATGAAAATATGAACATAAAGGTGAGTTGAAAACTATAGGAAATTGTCAAAAACTACCAAACACGATCGATGAATAAAGGGGCAGTTGCTATTATCCTCAAAGATAAAACAGGAAAACCTAAAAAATAAAATAAAAAAGAGAGATGATCATGCCTATCAGAACTAGATATTTGAGGGTGGCAACAACTTGGTTGTCCATCTATCTATCCCACCCTTATCTGCCCATATCTTTGCTAAATACTGATCTCCCAAAGACCTGTACAATTAATTCACAGTTCTAGGAAAAACAATGCCTTTATTATGAATAAACATGGCATGTTGCTCTGTTATGCCCTGCTCCTTTGCATTTGCTGCAATGTAGAGGTCTTTTAATCGTTCCTCTTGATCTGATTCTCCTCTGCTTCGGTGGGCCTGCCAGACGACGAAGAGGAGGAGGATGTACCAGGACAGGTGAGGATTCTTTATAAACAGGCTTGTCTGTTGTTGGAACTGGATTTATAGGCTCTGAATATGTCCTCCGAAAAGATTCAGTAAGAAAATATGGATCGCAGTAATCATACAGGTTCAAGTTTCTATGCTGAAGGACAACCACAGCATGATGACATGGGAAACTATTAAGTTGCCAAATTCTGCAGCTACAACTGCGAGCATCAATATTGACGACATTGACTTCGCCAAAACAATCGTGCACTTCATAAGAGGAGCCAGGTGACAATGCAATCTGAATCGAAACTCTAAGCGACTGTGCCTTAAGAATCTCCTTTTGCAACTTATCCTCCACAGATGGAGTAAGTCTAGTCAACCACCTATCAGATTCCACCTTCCGGGTGTAAATCAACTCCATCAACTTTTGGCGAATGGTATCAACAATCTGCAGTACTGGTAATACTGGGAGATTATATACCCAACTATAAAATGGCTGACCAATGTTCGACGTGAACTGGTTGAACCGTGAACCATGAATATAAGAATTCGCCCAACGTTCAGGTTCACTTCGCCAAAGCCAATCATGAGCTTCAGGTGAGATATTTTTAATCCTCTCCATGCACTTATTGAACCCTTCAATTGTTGCTGCTTGGGCAGCATCATAAAGATGAGCAACTATGACATTAGCAACTTCTTCAGTATGTGGGCCCTTGAGGTCATTTTTCAACTCCTGTGCCAGGTGTTGGAGACAATAAGTATGGAAAGAATTCTCAAATACCATCAAAATAAATCCCATCTGCCTCTCTGCCACAAATGTTATTGGTTGGAAAGATGAAAGGGCAAATTTCAACTGCACCAAAAACCAATGCCAATTATCATCATTTACGGTATCTACAACAGCAAATGCCAAAGGGAAAATGCCATCATTCCCATCCAAAGCCGTTGCAGTTAACAGTTCTGACTGATATTTTGATTTCAGTGTCATAGATTCAAGAAAAAGCATGGGGCGGCAACCATTCTGAAAACCGTAAATTGAGGAATGCAAGGCAACGAACAAACGATGGAAACTTTTATCCTCCCTAGTGATGAGAGTAGCAACACTACCAGGATTTGTCTCTACTATTTTCTCGCATAACCATGGTAGCTGATTGTAAGCCTCTTTGTAGGAACCCTGAAGCTCCTCTCTAGCAGTCTCCATCCCTCGCCATGCCTGAGAATACCTCAACTCTATTCCAAATTCTTCACGAATTTGATTGGCAATTTCCTTGGGTCTGAAATTTGGTGAATCCTTTAATTTTTCCTTAACAATAGTGGCCACCAATTTTCTTGAGGCCTGAGGACGATTAAGCCTACCCCTACCAGCTCCACATGTATGCGTTTCATTCAACTTTTTAATTCGGAATAAAGGAGTGGTAGACAACTTCGATGCATGAATCCTCCAGGGACAACCTTCAGCTTTACACCTGGCGCTTACACGAGTAGCATCATTGTGCTTAAATTTGCATTTGAATCCATGAGCAACTGAATACTGACGCAATGCTTCTCGCAACTCCTGAACATTGTTAAACTGCTGGTGCAGACCAGTAATGCAATTGGCCCATGATATAAGAAGTTTATTTTGCCCAGATCCACTATCCACAACTTCAGCCAATATATTGCCTTGGTCCGTATCCGGACAGGCAGAAGCAACAGGAGTAGCATTGATAGGAGTGACAGGTTCAAGACTAACCACAGGTTCAACACTAACCACAGGTTCAACACTAGCCACAGGTTCAACACTAACCACAGGTTCAACACTAAACGGAGGTACAATTTCAAGCACATCATTGACACTGGATCTGCAAGAACAAACAAGAAAGAGATGTTTGGTAAAGATGAAAGGATGAGTGCCATATGAAGTTTGAAATGTATACATAATTACATATGGCCATCTTCATTCATACAGTTGAACTCAAAAAGAACAAAATTCTTTTTCATCTAATTTAATGAGGACAATACCTAATGCAAGGAAAGGGTGGAACTTCAACTGCCAAGTCCTCATTTGTCAAGACATAAACATCTATAGTTTTTGAATCTTCATGGAAATCAATCATGCGCTGCAAATCTTTGTCACTAGACACGGTGATAAGAGTCTTGTTGTTGTTAGGTAGAAAGTATTTGATAGTCAATGAATTCGGATCATAGCTCCACATTTCTGCTATCTCTGACTTCAATTCATCAAATTTACTTTCACGAGTTAAACTAATTGCATGAGCTTCTCCACCAATGTATATCAAGGAACCATCTTTAGATGAATCAAACTTTCCACGTGACTGACATACAACAATAAGCTTCCCCATAGCAGCTAGGAAACAAAGTGCAATATGTGGAATTCAATAAAATTAAACAACCTGTCCAAGTAAAATATATCAGTCGCTAAATAAAATGGAATGTACACCTAGGTTCAAAACAAACAAATTACATCCTCAGCTACCAATAAAATGCAGGATTCAGCAGATAAAAGTTTGAGAAGATCTATATTCATACAATCCTTTGCTACTTATCACAACATCAAATTGGTGCTCAAGAAAAGTTGAGAATTTAGAATTATAAAAATTCTCTCAGTTGAAAGAACTCTTCATCAGGATTTCTCAAAAATTTCAAAATATAAGCAATTTAAGTATACTAAATTAAAATAAAAGAGCTTCACCTTCGAAATTCAATGAAAAGGTATACATAGCACAAAAAGATCGTGGATTTTCGATTGTAAAGAACGAACACGATATAACAAATGCACCAGAGAAAAAAAAATTATCAAATGAAAAAAAAAATTACAAGAGAAATTAGAAGAGAGAAACTGACCCGAAATCCGGAATTCGACTGGTCGGAAAACCCTCGCTTTCACAGCATTGCAGACGAAACCCTAGATTTCCCCTATTCGGGGGGGGCTTTCAGAGTTTCAACAAGCAAGAACGAATAGGAAAAGGGAATTTGTCAAAGGTCTAAGGTGCTTAATGAATATAACCCTAAAACTTTTGGGGCTTTTGGTAATTAGGAGTTGACGTTTCGGATAAATAAACGATAACGACGACGTTTACTTAACAGCATCAGGAGTGGGACCCCTTTAGCTGTTCCTTTTTTCTGGGCCTTTCTGCTGTCCATCATGGGCCGCTACTACACACGCGTAATATGGATGGGCTTTTTCTCCCTGATGATCGATTGGACCTGTTAGGAACAAATTGATAAAATGGCAGATTTTCAAATTTTATATAAGTATATAGCACATACTTTGTAAAATAGAGTAAATAGCAATTTTTTAGGATAATTGACTTCTTCAACCTTTTTTCTAATTCACCCTCTCTCTTATTAAAACACGTTCACGTTAAGGGAAATTATTGGAAATGAAATTTTTATTAATGATATCTTTAAAAATAAATAAATAAAACCAATGTGTCAAATTTCCCCATCATACTTGTTATTAAAAAATGGTAATTATATTAAAAATATAAAATTTATTTATTGAATAATTAATATACTTTTCACTTGAATATCTGTACAACTTTCAAAATCAATTATCTATTAATATTTTAAAAATATAAAAAAAAATTACTATCTAATTTTATTAAAATTTAGAAATTAGGAATTGAGACATTTATTTGAGGGATCCTAAGGTTTAAATGTGTGTGTTTTGAGTTTTGACCGCTTGCACAACGAAAAAATAAGTGAGGGAAATGGCGCCACATGCAATTGAATTTTGCTACCAAAATAGAAGTACGAACCACCAAAGTACTTAGCTGGAAAGCAAAGTATTTGCATGCTTTTCTGTGATATTGATGCAAAAAGACTTAAAAGCTTCTCCTGTGAATTCCTTAATTCTTTGTTTTTTTTAACGTGATCGGTTTTGGTACAAGTTTAGGACTTATAAGCTTTTATCCACATGGGTGGGACCAATTATTTTCTTTCTTCCATTCTACTTTTTCCCATTTTCTGTTAGTGTTTCCAATCAATCTAATTGTGGGTTAATTTTTTGCTTACACACGAGGCAACGCAACGCAACTTCCTTAATTTCAAACTATAGTCTATTTGCATCATTCCCTAACAAGAAAATTAACAAAATTTTCAGTGAGAAAACTGAATTTCATTTCATAATTAACAAACAGAATATGATTACAACAATTATGTCTTCAAGCTCATGTCACCTGTCCTTGCGGACTTGTTTGGCGACGGGTTTTCTATAGTAACAAGTAAAGTTTCCTTTGCCCTTTAAACTTCACAATAAATGTGTTGGAGAAAAAGGAAAGAAAGAAAAGTTTGTAAGTTTAACTCTCAGTTATGTAATAATCACATTGAAGTCACTAAGGTTCCATTCTGCTACTTCATCTTGGTCGCTGACGAAAATTTCAGTGCCAACATCAAGGGATGTCCAGATTCGTCTAGCAGGACGGGTACCCGGATCCTGCAAATTCAAGAAAAGGTCAGCTGCATTTCATTCATAAAAATTTAATAATAGTATATCTTCTTCAATATGATTAATCAGTTTAATTTACTAACCTGATAGAAATATAGCCTACTAGAAAGTGCACCCACATCAAGCTCCCAAGTTCTTGCATCACCAATCCAACCATCGCCTTGTTTTGTCGGATATCCATATTCTGCCCATATGGGATGAGGCAGCAATTGCATTAGTTCTTGTGCCTGAGGATTGCTATAAGGATCACAAGTGCTGACAGGTTGCTCCAAAAATTTTGCATTCCCTGGGGCACAGTAGTAGTGATAAGCACCATATGGAAACCTAACAGTGTCATTTCTGTAAATTTTTGTGTCATTTGGAGTAATGTGGTATGGCGGGCAGTTCTCTTGATGGTTTGCACTACACCAAGCTGGAGTTGCAGGATTAATTATCATCTCACTGTATCTAGTTACATCACTTAGCACGTCTCCATCACAAGGATCACCATTGTTCTTCCAACAGCTACCCATATCTATCAAATAGAACTGACTCTTTGGTCCTCCTCCTTTTATGACATCCAATGTCAATTTAACCTTGAAATTGGGCGACTCGGGAAGCTGCAAAGCAACCGATTTTGTTACTTGTATGATACAGAAATCGAATAAGATAAAGGGACATAGAAAACCACAAATTAGCCTAACACATATATAACGGACATAGAAAGGTCTTCTATTCTGACCTTCACATAATCTGTTTTTAAGGTATATAACCTAAGGAAATGTTTGGTAAGCCATAATTTTATGTAACCATGCAACATAATCGCCATTACATTACAATATAGCATTCCAAACATTGTCTGAGAACCGATTCAACAACATCCAGCCAAACAAAAATCCCATATATTCCAGCAAAGTTGCTAATGCCAGAAGCGCTTAGAATTCACTTAGAAACCTTATGACAGATACACTTCCAGACTCTGAACTACACCAGAAGGTCTATAATCTACTCTTGGTAGCAGTTCAACAAAGTCCAGTTACATTATTCAATACTTAAATGTTATGCCTGTTTGACCATTTGCATCTATGAAATCAGCAGCAATAAATGTCAAAACACTAATCAAAGAAAGAAAAAGGCAATAATAAGACAATTACATGTGAATCACTAGCTAATACCACGCCCTAACTTGAAAGTTAATCCATAAATCACATTAGTTTGATTAAAATTCAAGGGAATGTCATTTTCAGTAATCAGCTTTCTAACTGGTAAGTTGTGTATTTTGCCGTATTGAAAGATACTAATTTTCATAATCATAACAGGCTACCAAACAAATCTCTATCTATGTCATTAATTGAAGATGATTGAAAATGAATTTGAAATTAATCATCTAAATGGGGTATTAAAAAAGAGATAAGAAGTCAATATAATGAGATACTTACAATCTTAAGCATGCCTCTTGTATCATAATGATACCCTCCAGAAAATCCTTTAGTTGCATCAGCTCTGAGGTAAAGCATCAGCCATGGATACTTCTTTGAGGTTTTAAGTTTATGGCTAAAAACCCAACTTCCAACACCGATTTTTTTCTCCCAAACAACTTGATAAAAAGAATTTCCACCAAGTCCATTAAAGGAATTAAAACCCAATTCATAAGTTCCATTGAAGCTTCCTCTCAAAATCCCACCATCAATAAGCTCAGTTGGTTGATGATACAAAATGGGTTGATTCATACACCCATCTCCAAAGCAAGGAAACCTTCCTGGGCTAAAAGGAGGCACCCTTTTCCCATTTTGAGGACATAAACCAGATTTTGTGTCATAATTTCCATTTTTGAGCATAATCATCCAAAACTGCCATGGATTGGGCGTATCTTCAACTTGACATAAAGAACCCAGATAAAGCTCTTTCTCTGCAGCATAAAGGTCAGCATTGCTGTTAGCTTCAGGTGACAAACCAGGAAATGGTTGGCCAACTCCAAGTTTATTCTCAGCTTCTGTTACTTTGCGTGCTATTGTTGAATCTGCTCCATTAATTTATTACATAATACGAAAAAAAGAAAAAAATGTTAAAAAGGGAGTTGAACAAATCAAACCAGAATTCAAAATTTAAATTCAAAACTCCAAAATGTGCCACATAATAAGAAAAATCAGTCTTTAACTTGTTCAAAATAGCATTTTCATCAGCAACAAATAGAAAAATGTAAATTTCCTTCAATAAAATAGAAAAAATGTAAATACCAATTTCAGCAAACACTATACAGATTCAAGCAAAATAAAAATCGAATCTAATAGTAGAAGAAAATAAAAGAGAACCCACTTTTTAACAGGGCGTGTATTCTTCTATGGCGTTTTTTCGGACTCGAAATATCAAAGCAATCAGCAGCTCTTGGGCTTCCCATGCCAGGAGCTTCTTGGCCAACTTCATTGCAGAAATTCCAAGCTTCAAAGGCTACTCTGAGTCCATCTCTTCTCATTCCCGGGTCTCCAACAGCTGACCTATGCTGTGTAGTCCCTTGTACTGTAGAAATAGTTAAAAGAATCACATTTAACAAGAGAAGCCAATGGGTTTCCATAGCGACTTCCTCCATGGATACTCGGACTCTGCTTTAAAAACAGAGCTCTGAGAGCGGCTATATTTATATAGAAAGAAGATACATTCTGGAGGTGGGATAGATAATGCTAACACCAGATTTCGGCCCTTTCCTATACAAATTTTTTCCTTTTTAAAATGTTAAACAGATGATGACAGATTTGATTACATTACACGGAGTTTATATTATCTTTATTTTATAATATAGAGCTTTTTAAAAGCGCTTATGCAAATTCTGAATCTGAAATATTATGTATACTGTCCGTGTTTCACTTACATTTGTTTTTAATGAAGTTTATATAAAAATATATTACTGTTATTAATGAACAAACCAAATCAACACAACATTAATTACTCTACAACGTTAATAACGGTGGAAAGATTGTAGGATGCAAGTAAGAATTTTCCAAAAACGAATGGAAATTTGAGTTAGTTTAGTTTGCTTTTATTAAATGGGAGTAAAGCTTTAAAAAAATTAGAAAAATTAAAAAAAGGGAGTAAAGCTTACCATAAATCTCAACCAAAATTTATCATACTATTAGCTAATAATTTCAGTTAATTAATTATTTTTAATGGAAAGTTTGAGTTAATTATTAGTTTGGGGCTTAATGACACGTTCACTGACCATGCTAAGTACATTCCAATCTAATTTTTTCTGAAAGGATCTAAAATAATTTTTATTAATTATTACATCATACTATATTTTATTTTTTTAAAAAAAAAAATCCAACTTGTACCTAATAAAATTTCAATATGAGTTGTCTTGAATTAAAATGAATTATTGACTCCATTTCATGTCACATTTATCTTTCATTACTTTTGTCCCTATAAAAAAATTAATATTTTGTGTAATATTTTTAATTCTATCTATTTAATTTTAAATGATAATTATTTAATAATTCAATTAAATATGACTAATATAATAAATTTTATTCAATTTTAAAAATATAATTTTATTATTTTCTAAAATAAAAATATGAACCTCTATTTGAAAAAGGATAATAATTTGTAACTTTGACAAATAAGAATGTGAAGTTGATGCATTTTCCACTGTTTCCCACTCAAAAGCTTTCGTTTTTTAATTTTTCCCTTCCTCCTTTATATAATTTAAAGTAAGTATTTAGTTTTTTTCCCATCTCCGTAGTTACTTTAACTAATTACAGTACATATTATGTAGAATAGAAAATGCGCACTTGTCTGTAAAAATACTTTTTGGTTTTTAAAAGGAAAAATGGATTTGAAAAAGTGGTTTAGTTTGGTAGTTTGACTTCTACTAAAAGTTAGGATCTACCAATGTAGATTAGGTGTGTGTTTAGGGACCACGACATGGTTGGTTACCAGTGGGGTTTTTTAGTCAGAAAGATATTTGTTTCATGTTATTATTCATACATTATAAATCTATCAATCATTAAAAATATTTTATTGATTAGAAATAATTATAAACAAGTATAGGAATCAAAAAATAAAATTAGATGTTGAATTTAACAAATGATCATATAGAATAGATATGATTTTCTGTGATTGGAGCAATAGAAAGGAAAGGAAGACGTGTGTTTTGTTGTAAGCATCAAAGCAATTTGTTCTTTACATTTGTACGAATGAGACTAAAAAATTGTTTTCTTTTTTAATTTATTTTGCCGACAAATGAAGGTGATTCTAATTTGATATTTTCGAAGTAGTTACCCTTAACAGTTTGACACTTGATAAGCAACTGTAAAATCCAACTAACCCATCTCAATTGCTTTATTATTTTCAAAAGAAGGAAGCTTCGTTATTTATTGAATGTGACCATTTTGAGTAATTAAAGAATGGACAATACAATATGTGTCAAGCACTTTCGACTTTCCTTATCTACTTATATATATAATTATCTGAAACAATAATGTTTCTTTCTTGAAAATAATTTCGGAAATAAAAAACTAGTATAATTAACGAACTAAATTTTAAACAGCATGAATTAAATCTTAAAAATTTGATATTCTAACAATCTCCTTAAAATAAAAAATGGCGAGGAGGGTACATAAAAATGGGCATGAAAAGGCAATACAGTAGAATAAACATTAGCATGGGTGGCACTTTGATGTACGTGTTAGTTGGGTTCATTTAGGCATTATTAGGAATGGATGGAATTCATAACAGAACAGGTAACATTAGGTGATAATTATTAGCATTACAATTAAACACATATGCGTGCCCCATTTGACTCTTGCCTCCTTTTATTTATTTATTTATTTATTTTGAGATGTGCTTTTTTTTTCTTTTTTCTTTAAGTATAATTATTTATAGTTCAAGATCTCTATTTTAAAAATTGTATTAATAGATATTTATATTTTCAAAAATTGTATTATTAGATCTTTCCGTTCAGAAACGCCGATTTGGATTAAATTTTTTAAAAATAACAAAATTACCCTTTAATTTATTTGAATCAGACTATACTATAATCTTTAAATCAACCAAAAAGAAAATTCTCTCTTCTTTTATTCAAGTCATCAACGCATCATCTCCTCTCCATCATCTGTTTTTGTTGATTTTGATGTTTTTATTTGTCAGTTCTAATGGATTTTTGATTAAATGACGAGTTGATTAATAAAAGAGTTTCTATTTTTTCTATTTGGTAACCGGTAATTTTCTTTCAATTTTTTTCATTTAGAATATAATTTAAAATCCAAACTCCAATTCTATTACACCCACCTTTTATGAATTGAAGATATAAAACTTCAACATGACAAGCAAGATTTCAACTTAATGGATTGTGAAAACAAAAATGGTGGTGAAAAAAAAGAAAAAAATAAAAAAGGAAAGAAGAAAAAAAAAAGAGAAAAAATGAGTCGTAAAAAAATAAAAAAAGAAAGAAGAAGAATAAAGAAAGAAAAAATGGATTGTGAAAAAAAAAATGAAAAATGGATTGTGGAAAAAAAAAGAAAGAAGAATAACAAAGAAAAAATGGATTGTGAAAAAAAAATAATAAAAAAAAAAAGGAAAAATTGGATTGTAAAAAAAAAAAAGAATAACAGAAAAAGAAAAAGAAAAAAAGGAAAAATGAATTGTAAAAAAAAAAAAAAGCAAAGAAAGTAAAAATAGATTGTGAAAAAAAAAAAGAAAGAAAGAAGAAGGAGACGGGTGGATGGATATTGATCATTTTAGGTTTAGATTATATGTAATATGGTAAAAATGTCATTTTAATTCAATTTAACAGTCACTTAACGAAAAAAATTAATAGTACAATTTTTAAAAATATAAGGACCTATTAATACAATTTCCAAAATAGAAAAATTTCAAATTATATTACGTAAAAATTCAATAACCTATAAATAATTATCCTTTTCCTTTATTTATTATTCACTCTCCAAACAATGAGAATAATTTTTAGACTCTGATTTTATATATTCCCAATATTTAATCCATTTTTTATTTTTTTTTCAAATGAATAATTATAGTATTAGGGTTACCCTTTTCAAATTTCCCATCTGAAAATATAAAAATGCAAAGTAAGATGATTTTTCTGGTTCAATTAATTCAACCAAACGAGTAATTAAATTGACTCTCATCTACTTCTTTTATCACTTAAATGAAAAATTACTGATCAAATCGTTAATATCAACGTGATATATTTTTAAAGGCAAATATAATAGAAGCAATTTGGTTTATAAGAGTAACTGGAAGAAACAAATAAAGAGACAAATAGAGGCTGTTTTAAGTTTGAACACACAGATTGCCAAATAAATGGTCAACTTGTCTTTCTCCGTCAACAACAACATTAGTACTAAAAAATTTAAAAACGAAAACAAAACGCCTTCCTCAGAAAACACTATCAGCAGTCAGAAACACCCACCTGCACCTGTACCTGCACCTGCACCTGCACCTGCCAGGATGGAGTTTCCCAATACATTACTAAATAAATCAATTGTCAATTGAATTTTGCCTTCATTTTCCTAAGTACAAATCTTAATTTTTTGCGTTTTCATTTATTTATGCTCAATTAAATATCGTTTAATTTGTAAGAGTTGTTAGTAATTAAGAAAGATGCATGAGTTGCAACCTAAAACCAAAGCTACTTTAATAATGTTTGTTCATCATTTGCATGTTTATTGACTAATTTCAAATTTTGTTTTAATTATCATATCTTATATCAGGTTTAGTGAACTAAATATTTTTTTTTAATTATACAAGTGATTTATTCCTATATTTCTACCTGCCTTCATTTCTTTTTTAGTACCGATAATATAAATTTAATATGTCAACACATATTTATTTCATTCTTGCATAAAAGAAAATAATTATATTAGCGGTAGGAAACACTATCCTAATCATCAAAATTGATATTAACAGTGTACAGTACGATTGACAATAATTGAATATGAGATTTTCACATTTTAACATTTTTGTAGATGTTAAAATGAACAATTAAATCACACTTAAAAAAAAAGTGAGATTAGTATCATAAAAAAAAATATATATAAAAGTAGGATGTGAGAAAAATATTTCAATAGTAATACCAATTAAAGTGTCCAAAAATATACAAAAATAATAATAAAAAAATTAATATGTATTCGGAAGAATTCAGTTCATTCTCTTTCAGAGAGTAAACCAAACAAGGGCTAAAAAAATAATTTCGAGTTTCATGAAATTGAAAAAATATATTCCAGATTGATGAAAATTTATAATAGGGTACGTTTTAGAGGAAAGTTTTAATAAGAAAAGGAGAGAAAATAGTGGGGAGGTGAAATGGGAGTAACGTGGGCAAATCTATGTCATGGATGCCAGAAATGCAAAATTGAAAGGGAAGTAATCCATGCAACTATACCTTTCAATGGCGTCATCAGTGGAAAAGGACGGAAATATATATGTAATGTTTGGATGAAACTGATTGAAAGTTGTCTTAAAAAAAAAATGATAAAAGGAAAGCGTTTGCGGGTCTACGTTTCTTCTTTCCAAATACGGTGCAGTTTTTAAGATTTGGTTAAAAGAAAGCTAGTAATAATGAATTAAAATGGGAACGATGGAATGAAGTGGAACATTTGTTTGCACCCAATAAATCAATGAGATGCACACATCATTTACTTCTAAATGCATATATCAATATACTGTAATGGATGGAGATTCTTAGAAACATGCGTAAATATGTGACATGGTTTGAAAAAATCGAATTTAATACCTAGAATTTTTCATTACACTTTTTCATTAAAATAATCGAGGATGTTAACTAAAAGCACATATTATATATATATTAATATTTGAGTAAAATAAATTTAAAGTTTATTTATTATCAAATAACTAGTAGAGGTATTCAATTTCAGAAACTAGAATCAGAACTGATATTTTTTTAATGGTTAATTGGTTTGGGTAGAAGGTGGTGGTGCTGAGCAATTTGAAAGGGGAATAGAATGGAAGATGAAGAAGAATAAGATTTTTTTTTTTCTTTTATTTTTTATTTTGAAAATAAGGGTAAATTGGATACCACCTCAGTCCCATATGAAATTTTCTCATTGGCTAAAAAATCAAAGAAAATTCATATTGTATGCCATGTTCGGAACTTGCATTTGATTGTATTTTCTTTTTTTTTTTTTAAAAAAAAATTAAGTAAATAGCAAATTTTTAGTTTATAATGAAATAAATGTCATAATGTTTAAAGATTAAGTCAACAACAATTTTTACATACTAATTTGTATGTAAATTAATTTTTACATAACATTAGTATGTAAATTTTTTATAATAATTACTTTCATACCCTAATTTTTTTATATAATGTTTGTATGTAAATTAACTTTTACATTTCATTAGTATGTAAATTAATTCTTAGAGATAATTATTTTTATACTCTTAAATTATTTTTACATACTATCTGTATGTAATACAGTATATAAATCGAATTGTTGTTTATATACTAATTTACATAATGATGATTTATTTATACAATTTTTTTTTAATATTGTTTAAAACTGATTTCAATATGTAAATTTATAAAAAAAAATAACTTTTACATGTATGTAAATCAGTATATAAATTGAATTTTATATATACAGCAATTTGTTGATTTTTTTTAACACCTAAATAGTCAAAATTTTCACATTTTAATGTCTAAAAGATTTAAATAAAAATATTAAAAAATTTTAGGCACTAAAATATAAATTTACAAAAATCACTTATTCTCCCTCTTTTCTTTCTATTTGTTTTTAATGATTGTCGCCGTCGTTGTGCAGTCACCATCTATGCCGAGAAATGATGTTATCGGACTCAATTCATGACGATTGTGAGTGCTTGGACTGTATGCAACGAAAATATGTGTACATTGTAGCTTTTACTTGACTAGAACTTGATGAAATAGAGTTTCTCCTGCTAGATTTCTAAATTTCAAGCTGGCTTTTGGTCGACTTCCTGTAAACTAATGATGGTTTTGAGGTTACCAGACGAGGTGAGAGGTTTCGTCCGGTACCCTCTAATCGGCAATTGGACTCTTTCTGGCAGTTGAGGTAGCGACGAACCATTGTATCCAGTGATGTTTTTGAGATAGTGTCGGCAGTATTAAACAAAAAATAATATTTAATATTTATTTTATTTTTAACTAGTTAAATTATTATTTTATTATTTTAATAATGAGAATAATATTTTGGTTAAAAAAAACACCTGCTATTTAACTAATTTTTAAAAAAACATTCTATTTACTTAACAATAAATATCAAAATATTAACTTAGTCTTTTTTTTCAAAAAAGAAAAAAAAAAATAGTTTAGACAATTGATTGGAAAAGGAATGGACATCAAAATTAAAAATTTTGAAAAGTTTGGGCATTTCCTATATCAAATAATTGAGCCAAAGAGTGGTTCATGTTTAGAGCTATCATTATGGGCCAGTGCTGAGCCTAGATAGAAATGGGCTTTTATGACGGATCGGGTTGGTACCAAACATGAAGCTCAAACTTTGATATTTTCTGGGCCACAGACCCTTGATCTCATATCTAAGTTGTCATGAGGATGGAGATGAGCTTCCCCCGTCGGTCCACAAGCGCGGGGACGAAGTTTTCTTCTCATACAAACAATGAAAATCAATGAGGAAAAAAAAGAAAACCCAGAAATTATGATTCCCAGAACAAAGGAGATTATAATTTCTGCAGTAATGGTCGCCCAGTTGATTGTTCTTTAGATATAAATTTTTCTACTGCTTTTTATTTCATATGTACTGGACAATGGCAAGATATATTGATAGATAGATTTTCCAGTTAGTTTCAAGAAGCTCTGGTTATCTGGGTTCTTTTCATTATAGTAGGATTGAAGATCAGTTCATCCTAAAGAGAGAGAGAGAGAGAGAGAGAGAGAGAGAGAGAGTACCAAAACTTGGCACAAGTAAGCATCTTCTAGCCGGGGAATGCAAAGATCCTACTTACAAAAAGAATATGGCTTTACGTTCATTTCTACAGTTCAGTGCTTGATCGCATTTACGTTAATAACATCTAAACTTGAGCTGCTGCCAAGTTTCTGAGAACGTTTGCCATTAGATCTGCTATACATTTTCATTGCTTCCTCGCTGCCTTATCATCAATGAATTGCAATGTCATAACTGTACACTTGGTTCCTTGTGCAAATGGCTTCCCAGCATCCTAGGTTTCTTCTGTTGAAAAGAATGCAGATTAAACTAATCTGTTTTCATTGTCACAAACGGTTCTCCAATAGGTCAAAAAGGGTTATCTTTCCCAAATTGTTGGGGTCAAACTTGCTGAATTGATTGCATATCTGCAGTACATCTGTCTCCCCTATCTTTCCCATCTCTTTGAGCTTGTAGACTACATATTCGGATTTGCTGTAAAAAAAAGGTTTTAAGAGAAAATACAAGAACCGTTCAATATTTCTTGGATTTAACACTAGGGAATTTCAATAAACAAGTCTTACAAATCCAAATTCTGCTGGGCAGTGAATAGCAGAAGAAGGTGCAAACCAATGTCTTTAACTCTACTGCCATCCTTGACCTCTATATGCATAAAAAAGGATGATAATGATGGCATTGTAAATAAGAGTATAAATCTTTAATCTTTTAAAGCATACATATAATTTACACAGCAGTGGTGATTTAGAAAATCAAACTGTGGCCAGTAACTCTTCATTTGAGATAAGAAAATCTAAGAACTTTTTCCATACTTGCGAAATTCAGACATGGGGATTCATAAACATAAGAAACATAAAAGGTCATTATGTCTCCTAAATTTTATTCAGTTTTGTTTCAACATCTTCAAATCCAGCAGAGGAGCGTTTTCATCAAATGTAGGTCTCAATTAAATGGGCAAACTAAAAAATCTAGTCACAAAGTTGCAAAAGAAGTTTCAAATCTTGAGCCTGATCAAATACTTCCATCTCAAACTCATATTGTTCTTACTAAATTAGTAAAACTAGACAATTACAGAAAATTGAAGAACAAAATAAAAAGAAAACCCGTACCTTATGAATCCAGTGTTATTGAGATCTGCAGCAATCAAGTCATCAACTGTAATATCTCTGTGCAAAACCCACTTAGCAATTTTTCTATGCCTCTTATCAATTTTAGCCTCAGTCAAATAAAGAAACGCCCTTGCAACTGCCAAAGTAGAAACAAAAAGCCATATGGCTGCAAATAGCCTCCCAGGCAATGTCTTAAACGCTCTATCACCATACCCAACTGTAGTAACTGACATAACTGCCAAATAAATTGAATCAATCCAATCTAGATCTTCAAGAAAGTAAAGAACCAAAGTTCCAACTCCAATGCATAAAACCACCACACCAAGTGCCAATCCAACTTTCAATCTTATCCTCATCCTCCCTTTCTCAACGTCAACAATGTAATTCCTTGCTGAAAATCCTCCATGGCTATTGCCTTTACCCATTTTACTCCCACCTAAAATCATACTCTCTTGCAAATCAAGAACGTAACTAACTAGCCCACTAAGTAAAACATCTATAAATCCAAATCCTACCAATACAAATATGCAAGCAAAGACTTTTGTCCATGGTGTCAAAGGGGCAATATCACCGTAACCAATAGTACACATAGTTACTATACAGAAATATAGAGCATCAACAACAGGGTGGGTATCAATACCGGAGAATTCATCTCTGTTACAAGAATAGAACGCCACACCAAAAATTAGATACACAGAGAGCAAGAACACGACTTGCCTAATTAAAGAGCCAGACTCAGATTTTGGCTTGGGATCTTGGGTTGTTTGAGGTTTCAAGTCACGCATGACGAACAAGGCAGGAGCAGTCTTGGAACGGTGCAGAGAGCCGAATTTCTTGATGGAAGTAGTGGGAGCAGGAGAAATTGAAGGGGGTTGTTCTTCTTGAGGGTGGTCTTGAATTTCAGGGAAGATGAATGGGGAGGAAGGAGGGAGAGTGACTTGGGGATCATTGTGTTCGCGAATGGGTGAGAAATGAGACTGGGACCCTGTTTGGTTGGCGAGCAAAGGCTCATTTGCCATCTCAAGAAAGGAAACAACAAAAGGGAGCAAATGGATTGTATTTTTCGAGGGAGTAAAAGGACTGTTGTTGTAGAGGTGAGGTGATAGGTAGGCTGCAGGCGGTTTTCAGTTTTCTTATTTATTTATTTCTTACTTTTAGAAGGACCCACAAAAACAAAATAAGCCATTGATCTTTAGTTATTTTGGAGGCTCAGTCCTCTTCCTTCCTCGTGCAACGACGGTGGTTGGTGGCATTGGTGGCGGCGGCCGGCTGTTCTCCTCCAGTCCTTTAGGAAAAGAACGGTGTCGTACAAGGACGTCCTCTTTTTTTATCAGTACAAGGACGTTCTCTTACTATCGGAATTATTATATGTAATAATAAACCATCTGGATAATGTGTTATGGCTATTAATATTCAGCATTTTTGGCGTATATATCATATTTTAAAAAATAAATATCATATATTTATATTTTAAACAATTAATAAAATAACGTAGGAATGGACCCTCTTAAATTATTAAATTCTTATTGAAAAATTAAATAGTCATCTATGTTTCCCGTTTTATCAATTTCAGAATTAGGAATTGATTATGATTCTTCTTTTATTCTTTCAACCTTCTTCTTTTTTTTCGATTCTTTTTTTTTTCTTTTAATCTTCTTCTATTCTTTCAATCTTCTTCTTAATTGTTATATGATTCTCTCCATTTCATTCTATTTTTAATTCTTCTCCTTTTAGTTTTATAATTTCTAATTTGTCCTGTCAATTGGATTACAAATCATATTATCTTTTTTTAATTATTTATTTTTAAGACAAAATTTAATGTCCAAATGGTTACATATTTTGTAATGAAAAAGGTAATATTTTTTTATTTCCATTATTTATTCCTTACATATAAAAATTATTTTTTGAATAACTAAATAATTAGTATTTAGAAAATGGTGCTTGTACAATTGTATTTTAAACACAACATGTAATTTTTTTATATGCATGATAATACAATAATTTGTTTGAAAAAATATTCTTTTAGTAGCTACTTGTGGACAAGTTTGAGACAAATTTTAACTTATAGTTGACCTATAATAATAGTATGACAATGATTTTAAAATTTTAATTTGATTAAAAATAATAGGAAATGACTATAGTTTCCACAATAAGCAAAATAGAAATTAGAAAATTTGGAATTGGATTTATTTTATTTTTGCGTATATAAAAAAGAAATAGGAAATAGGAATATTGGGGAAGAGTAATCATAGAAGATCCGTGGACTGATTGCATTTGCAGTTTGTATAGGTGGAGAAGTAATATAGTTGGAAAAGGAAGCAATAATTTGTGGTTGGTTTGTCTTTTGTGGTTGACAGTAGGGGACTTTTCCGAGGAAGGAAAAAAGTTGTACACGCGACGCGAAGCCGCTCCCATCTTCATAGGCTGGCTATGTAAAAGCCCAATGCATTTTGGACTCAAGGTTAGGCTTGAAAAGAAAAGCCTGCAATGCAAATAACAAGCAATCATTTATGGGCCAACATATTTAAAGCCCAACTCTTATGGTTGGTGGCAACTCATTTAGAACAATAAATCTTTTGAGGGGAGGATAAAAATGATCTTTTTATTAATTTATTTAAAAGGTTCCCTTTCATCTTATAGGAGAATAAAAATGTTGTGTTTCAATAAATTGGAACTAAAAGAATATTTCTTATAAAAAAAAACTCAAAAAAAAACCATTTTTATAAAATTGTTCACTGGTCATTAAATGTTAACATAATACACACAAACTATTCATAATTTGTTTACAAAACTGTTCATAATCAAATTTATCGAAACAATATCAGAGATAAGTTAGAAAGTGGCATTGTCCATAATCTATTCATTCTAATAAAATCTGTGTTGATTTCTCCAATAAAAAGCAATGAATCGTGATTCAAATTTATTAGTCTCAGACCATATTAATCAGATAAATCATATGTACTCTAAATTAACAAATTACAATAACAACAGTATTAGATCAACCAATATTTCAAAGCTGAAATCTAAATTCATTTTTCAAAATTCAATGGCTAAAACAAGAAGAAAAGAATTAGAAGAAGTATATGTTCTATTTTTTCAATTTCAAACTACTAAATCCAAAGGAAAAATAAGAGAATCAGATGAGTAAAACTGTCATTGGCTCTCCATCTCTGACACTGATGAAAAACAGTTTCAATCGGAAATCAACGATCTTCAATTACCATAGAAAGAAAAGAATAATAATTGTGGTGCATCTAATGCCACCAATCTAAACATCGGTGAAGATGAACAAAGAAATCGAATAACCATTAACTCCTCTGTTTGATCTTCAAGTCCAGTCGCGATGGTCTTTCAGAAAACCTAGTGCCGCTATCTCTTTCAATTGCGGTTGCTATCTTGTTTTCTTCTACTTGCGAGAGATGAAGTAGAGCACATGCAACATTCTCTTTCACCATCAATTCTAAAAAAAAAATCGATGTCGAAAGATTAGAGTAAGAGTTGATGCAATTGAAGGATAAAAACAATTGAGGGATGGTGTTGTTGAACAACGATGGACAGTTGTATCTGAACAATGTTTAAAGGTTTATGGATCGACAATCTAACTAAAAGAAGGAGAAGAGAGACAAACAATTGTGACTTGCATAAATTGAATTTAAGATTTTCACATTTTTCAATATATTGAGCGTATGACCAAACTATACCTTGATTTTTTTATTTAGAAAAAAAGTGTTACATTAGTTATAACAGGCACATTGATGGGTAAATGAATTAAACCCGGGCTCATATGGCCATTGAGTCAACAAGTAATACACTTGAGCTGGCGCCCATCCTGCCACATACCACAGTGCCACACCTTAATTGTCAGTTTTTTAACACGATAAACATAAAAAATCCATTTTCTGAAATTTATTTTATAGTTTTATGCTACCCCTTTCAAATATCTCCCACTCTTTTCAACAATTAATTTCTTAAAAAAAAATCAAATATATATAGCTCCTTGAATCTGTATAAACCTGCATCTACATATGGTAATATACATTTTGTATACAATTTCTTCCTCAAGCAATGACTAAATAAATATAATATGAGCAATTCCAAAAGCCCAAGGCAAAGCTATCTTCTTCTTCCCTTAATACCAAATCAAAAGTAGACTTAAAGGCCAAGCAGATCATCATCCATTTGCAATTTAATAAAACATCTCTCTGTATTAAAATGGAAATTCTCATTCTTCAATGACATGAAAAAAAGTTTTATTACATCCTAATGGCTTTCTCCATAACTAGAACATTTGAGGGCTTTGTTAGACCATCTGAGCAGACCCCATCAGGCATTCATAATCTCTCTGCTATTGATACATTGCCTTCTTTGAGATTCAATACTAAAACATTACATGTGTTTAAGCATGGTCCTGAAGCAGCTACAGTCATAAAACAAGCCTTGGCTAAGGCACTTGTCCCTTACTATCCTCTTGCAGGGAGGCTTAAGGAGTCTAGCTTTGGTCACCTTCTTCAAATTGATTGTTCTGGACAAGGTGTACTGTTTGTTGAAGCATCTTCTACTTCTGATCTTCATTCTGTGAATTATTTTGATAATGTTTCATCCATCCCTTTTGATCTCCTTCTTCCTAGTTATGTTCCTGAAACTGATGAAACCCTCGAACCACTTGTCCAAATTCAGGTATATCAGTTTCACATTTTCTAGATTATTTATTCTATTAAATGAAAATTGATTGTTGTTAAAATTATTCATTTTCAGGTTACACAATTTGCATGTGGGGGTTTTGTAATTGGACTCATATTTAGCCACACCATATGCGATGGTCTAGGAGCTGCGCAATTCCTGAACGCAGTGGGTGAAGCAGCTAGAGGTCTGGACCATTTTTCGGTTACACCAGTTTGGTGCAGGGATTTCTCTTCGCCACCGCACGAACCAGAAAACGTCACCAACACCGTACAATTTACGCCGCCGCTACCAATTCCCAGTTACGAGCTAGAGCCCGCCAATATAGATATTTCAATAGATCAAATTAACCAATTAAAGAAACAATTTCATGAAGCAACAAGCCAAACTTGCTCTACTTTTGAAGTGGTAACTGCTACATTTTGGAGAAACAGAACAATAGCTATAAATTGGAAGCAAAATACAGAGGTCAAGCTTGTTTTCTTCGCGAATTGCCGTCAAATCTTAAACCTGCCTACCGGTTTCTACGGCAACTGTTTCTTTCCAGTTATAATCACAGCTTATACTGAGGCATTAATACAAGCATCTAACATTCAAGTTATAAAACTTATTCAAGAAGCCAAAGCTAAGTTACCAATAAAATTCAGCAAGTATCTCAACGGTGCGTATTTGAAAGATGGTGGAGAGGACCCATTTACACCACCTCTAGCCTATACTACATTATTCGTATCAGAATGGGGAAGACTGGGTTTTAATCAGGTGGATTATAGTTGGGGAGCGCCAATGCACCTTATTCCAGTACCATTTGAAGGGTCTAGTAGTATGCCTGTTGGCATCGTTGGATCATTGCCGTTGCCTAACAAAGGAATTCGATTGATGACATGGTGTGTTGATGAAACTCATCGCCGGCAATTTATTGAACTGATTATGAAAGCTATTTGAATTGAATAATTGAAATTAATCTTTATTTTCAATAAAGATAGGAGGAGAAAAAAAGGCATTACTTAGCTTCTTTATAATAAAATGATGATGTATTCTTTATTGATTGAGAATTGATATGATATATAAATTAAATCATCTAATTACTTACTCAATTTGAATTAGCTATTTTAAACTAGTGAATTTAGGTCTATTTGCCTTGCTAAAGCTTCCTGACTCACCAAGAAATTCTCTAATTCTTCAATTGAGAGTGTGTTGGCCACCCTTGAACTGCAACAATAAAAACTCTATATTGAGGTCTTAACCCATGAATGATGATCCATCTCATCCTGTCAATGTGCAGAGAGACTTTATCTTTATAAAGTATTGACTAATTGTCATATCATGTTGTGCAATAGACATCAGCTCACTCTCCAAGACCTATAGTCTCGCATCATTTTTCTTCACAAATCTAGAGGCAAGTGAGTCACAATCCTCCTTTGATGTAGAAGCTTCTCTAACATGCTCTATCATTTCTTCTTCAATTGTAGTCTTCATAGCAAACATCATCTTTCCAGCTTTAATCTTCCATTAGAAGATTTTCATTATGTTTATCTTGTGCTGGTTGGGTGGTCTCTGATCTGACAACGACCTCCTAAAGGTCTTGACCTTGCAGGTATGACTCCATGCAGATTTTTCATATGCCATAATTATTGTTGTTAAGCTTTTTGATGCTTTTAATATTACTTGATTCTGCAACTGTATCTTGGTTTAGCGGCTCTGTGATTCACCAATAATTTTAGGACAACAAACTTCATAGTCAAATCTATGCACGAGCAAAATCTTTATGACCACCTAAATCAAATAAAATGCAAAGAAAATTTCTTTCAGATGTAAAAGATCAGTCTAAACTGCAACAACAGTGCCCACTTAAAATAGTATGGGTATTTCACTTGATTTTGACAACCAATGCACTGACACCAATTGTAGAAAAATAATTAGTTGATTGAAGGACTAAAATTGAAATAATGGAATTGGACTTAAGTGAAAGAAAACTTCAATTAAAAGAAAATATTTCAAAAGACTACTTCTTTCACTCCCTCACTTTGCATTCTATCTTTCTCTACAAGAGAAGACACTTGAAAAGAACAGAAGATGAGAGTATGGGATGATGAATGAATTTCACAATTCCCCTATTTATAGGAATTTCCTAATGTCAAAGTACTAACTAAATATATAAATGCATAAATAATCAATGGTTATTTACACATGGTTTCGACAAAACCATTGATTTTCCCTCTTGTTTTAGAAAGCCATTGGTGATACAATTTTAATATAGGAGTGAGCAAGAATTAACAGAAATTAATAAATCAAATTAAACCGAATTGAAAATTAAATAAAAAATACTCTTACATCATTGGATATTTAAATACTTTTATAAAACCAATTGAAGAATTTATAGTTTATTTATTATTTGGATATTATTATTTATTTTTAATATTCTTAAATTTATGTTATGATTATTTATGTTTAATTTTTTTTTTTTTTTTGTGAATTATGGCTAGATACAAATGGGATGTGGCAGGGCAGGGCGGAGTGGGGCAGATATAGTGGATGTGCTTGTGCATTCCCTTTTCTAAAGTATACTTATACACAAAAATAATTGAATATAATGCGAAGAGTTCCAAACAAAATAATGTGAAGACTGAAGAGTTGACTGGAATTGCAGAAACATGCATGGGCAAAATTTCCTTTCACTTGCATTTATTTCTATTCAAACGTAAATAATAATTGTTTTATTTGGGGCTTAAGATGTGAGATTGGTGCAGCAGAGAAGCCTGTTTTTAAATTGCAGTTGAATTTATATGTAAAAGAGTGAGACTGGCATCTCCCAAAACAGGACTGTTTCTTCTTCATTCATCTTTTCCATGCTACGCAATTTCATTCTTCTAATTGTATGTATTTTCAGCTTCTTCATTGACTAATTGTATTGTATTGTATTTATAGGGAGAATTTATTTGTGAAGCTTTAATGATGGACGAGGGGAATGGAATAGATGGTTTTTCAAGAGGACATGAGGCAACAACATCAAAAAGCCTTGATGAAGAGGAGGAGGGCAAGTCTAATAAGAGCAAAGTAGATGAGAAATTGAATTCGGTTCCATTCTACAAGCTCTTTTCATTTGCGGATTTGACTGATATTCTACTCATGTTTTGGGTACACTTGGCTCTGTTGGTAATGGGTTAGCTCTGCCCCTTATGGTACACTTTCCATTCTACAAAAATTAACGCTGCTGAAATTTCCCAAGAAGGGCCAGTCATTTCTACTCAAGAAAAAACAGCGCCAGAGGTTCCTCCATACCGACTTGCATATCTTAATAAACCTGAGATTCCTGCGCTTATAATTGGAACTATAGCTGCAAGTATCCATGGAGTGATACTTCCAATAATTAGTATACTAATTTCCAAGGCAATCAAAGCATTTTATGAACCGCCTCGAGCGTTACGAAAGGATACGAATTTCTGGGCATTAATATTCCTGATATCTGGTGTGGTATCATTTCTAGTAATTCCATTACAGTTTTACTTCTATTCTGTAGCTGGAAGAAGACTAATTCAACGCATCCGATCCATTTGTTTTGAGAAGGTGGTTCCTGTGGAAGTTAGTGGGTTTGATGAGCCTGAGCATTCATGTGGGGCAATTGGTGCTAGGCTTTCAGCAGATGCAGCAAAAGTGCGTGCTCTTGTTGAAGATGCACTAGCTCAGTTAGTTCAGAACATTGCATCAGCAGTAGCAGGTCTGGTCCTTGCCTTCACTGCAAGCTGGGAATTGGCCTTCATTCTTCTTGCACTACTTCCTCTCTTAGGAATAATCGGATACGTTCAAATGAAGTTCATGCAAGGATTCAGTAAAGATGCAAAGGTATGCTTTTTTTTTTTCTTTTGAACTTGCACCTCACCAACTCATGAGAAGGTAAATGGTTAAATTTGTATTTAAATTGTTGCAGATGATGTATGAGGAAGCCAGCCAAGTTGCAAATGATGTAGTTGGGAGTATTAGAACTGTTGCCTCTTTCTGTGCAGAAGATAAGGCGATCCAATTGTACAAAAAGAAATGTGAAGGCCCTATGAATACAGGAATAAGGCAAGGGCTTTTAAGTGGAATAAGGTTTGGTGCATCATTCTTCTTGCTGTTTTCTGTCTATGCAACGACTTTTTACGCAGGTGCTCAACTCTTCAAGCATGGGAAAACAGCATTTGCTGACGTTTTTCAGGTTAGTATAATTTTTTTTCCTGCTGAAGACAGGTGTCCTAAACTCTGAACTTTATTCTAATTACATGGGTTTTCATGTGCTGTTTTATTAGGTTTTCTTTGCATTAACTATGACATCATTTGGAATTTCCCTATCAAGTTCTTTAGCTCCTGACTCTGCCAAAACCAAGAATGCAGTTGCTTCCATATTTTCAAATATTGATAGGAAGTCAAAGATAGATCCAAGTGATGAGTCAGGAATGATATTAGAGAATGTGAGAGGAGAAATCGAGCTTCGTCATGTAAGCTTCAGGTATCCATCAAGACCTGATATCCAAATATTCCAAGACCTCAGCTTGGGCTATTCAACCTGGCATGGTAAACATTGGTGCCTTTGTTCCAGTATATAATATAAATTAAACTAATTCAGTTTTGTTCTTTGCAAACAATGACAAGATGAAAGATCTTACAACTCGACTGTGGCTTTAGATGGAGAAAGTGGAAGTGGGAAATCAACCGTAATTTCATTGTTACAAAAATATTATGATCCCGAGTCAGGCCAAATAACTCTAGATGGGGTTGAAATTCAACGTCTCCAAATTAAGTGGTTAAGACAGCAAATGGGATTAGTAAGCCAAGAACCAGTCCTTTTTAACGATACAATCCGAGCCAACATAGCATATGGAAAAGATGGCAAATGCGCACAACTTCATCAGTAGCTCAAACAGGTTAGTATATGAGATTGAAATAAAATTGTAATTTTTATGCAATTGGCAGTTATTATGAGCAGGTGCCGTTTGTAGTGGTCCAAATAAATCAGTGTCACCAATTGTACAGTTCTTGCAAATGCATCGATTTGTTCAGAAACATTAAATTGAAGAGTGTAAGAATGCATCAATTTGTCAACAGATCTTATGTAAGTAATGTCTGAAACTTCAAAGTTCATTTTTTTTCAATCACCATTCATTTCGAGTGAAAAATGTTTATGACTAGATCAATCATTCTTCTGCATAACCGAGCAGAAAACTTTCTAACTGTGGCGAATATAGCTCTTTATTTAAATATATTTCTTGCTCTTTCTTTTTTGTGAAACAGATTAAATTCTTGCTTTTGGTTTTGCTAATTCTAACTTTATGCAATCCAAACTGTAATTTCATATAGAAATACAATAAATAATATTAGTATATGGTGGTATATATGTGTCAACAACAACAATAGAGGTTGATGGGAAAAGGTTAGAGGTTAATTATCAAGAATTAATTAATTAGTACTGATGACAGATTGATAATCACTTGATTAGAAAGGAATAAGAAAATCATTCTTTCATTCTTAAAAAAAATATATATATATTATCTCATTACATTAAGATAAGAGCCATATTTTGTTTGGACCACTTGGAAAGTTGGAAGTGGGTTTAGGTCTTGTTTGGTATAAAAGGTAAGAAGGAAACATCAGTATTTCGAAATTAAGTATTGTAATTCAACAATACCAATCAAAGCTTTATAGCGACTTTTAATTCCCTCGAGGCCTGGCTTGGCTCAACTCAAGAATGCTGGCTGATGATGAGAGATGACGGCCACCTACTACAACGAACATCCAACCAAAAAATTCCCTCCAAAAATTAAAGAAACAAAAAATAATTATTATTATTAAAGAACCAACCAAAATACCAACTATTCTTAAAATTGAAATTTTAGATAATTTGTGCACAGTTACATATTATATTTTTGGTGGATTTTTAAATAATTTTTTTAAAATATAGACTTATTGTTTGTGTAAAATAATTGTATCATATTAATTTATTTTTGAAGTATGTTATTATAAGTATTAAAAAAATTAGAATAGCGTAATAATTAATAAAATTAGTCAAGAATTTAGGAATAGCATTTTGGTATAAATAAATTTCAAGAATCTAGAAACCTAAATAAACAATTATTTGAGAATGAAAATACGGAATGTTACGTCTTTAGGTTTACTCTTTAATAAATAAATATATACAAATAAAAAAAATTTCATGATTCTTTAGTCAATAATTTAGAATTGAATTTTGGTAATTGTAATCAAATAACACGTTTTGTATAGTTTTCAAAATGTAATGAATAACATATTTTTAAAAAAATAAATTTAAATTTAAAAAATGTTCTAATTTAAAAAATTAATTTCTTTAGTTAAAATCTCACATATATCAGAGAAAAAAAAAATAAAGGTGAGATTTAATTCATGAAGTTTGAAATTGATAAAATAAATTATTCCACTATATCACG